>APFE031495071.1:10977-51016 GCA_000404065.3 Pinus taeda
TTCACAACGATTTGACTGTGAAGTTTACCAAGGCATATATACTCTTTTTTTAGGGGGGTGGCCCAAGAAGCTATATATTGACAGATATTTACAATCTGTACATAGTACAATCATCACCGGCCATGGCCCAAATACACTGCAGCGCAGCTCCACAGGAATCGAAACCGGCCAGGAGGTGCAAACCGACTGCCCCAACCATTACATCATGCACTCATGTGCCAAAGCATATATACTCTACCTCCCTTAATTTTGAACCTATAACCTTTTTAAAAAAAATCACATACTCTTAACTATTAGACCACTGAAATTATATATAAAAATATATATATAAAATTTTAAAATTCTTAAAATATCGTATAATTAATATATAAAATTTAAATTTTAAAAATATTTAATTTTATTTCATTTCACAATAATTCCAATCCTTAACCCCTTTTCTAAAAATTTAAAACCTTCACGTAAACCGATTAATCTACATCCATAAATTAATATATAACAATCCTGTCTTCCTTTTAAAATCAAACAATCCGAGAAATAAAAAGAAAAGAATATAGGACTCATAACGAAACTCAAACCATTTCTTATCAAGGCTACACGTTCAACTTAATTTGATAAATAATTTTTGTCATCTTTATTCATCCCGTGACAGCTCAAAATCATGACTAATCCACAATTTTCAAACGTGACGTATTTGGTTGACCTCCTGAGGAGTTCTGGGATGGGTGACCTCCTGGGAAGTCCTGGTTACCGGTGCAAGCCCCGGAAGTGATGATTGATGCTATGTGATTCGTTCTCCACATTTCACTAGTTTCAATCCCACTTCACCCCTGTGAGCATCACCCGATGCAATGAGTGCTAAGTGAACTATATAAAAATCATGAGAAATTAGTCAGTTACTACTACCTCTCATGGAAATGGTCATACGTTTGAATGACTTACTTAACGCAGTTGAATACCAAAATGATATCTAATATAATGCACTGTGTAATCCCCCATACTTAAATTCAAAAAGAGTCAAGTATTCTAACTTGAGGTTCATGAGAGGCACAATACTGTGCTAAGGTTTTGCAAATGGGGAGCCAAGCTAAGTGGGCTTGATTGTGGAAAAACTCCACAGTTAAGCGCGCTGAGCCAGAGGAGTTCTGGGATGGGTGACTCTGGGAAGTCCTGGTTATCGGGTGCAAGCCCGGAAGTTGATGCATTGATGCTATGTGATTCGCTCACATTTCACTAGTTTCAATCCCACTTCTTCACCCTTGAAGCATCACCCGATGACATGAGTGTCTAAGTGAACTATTCAAAAATCTATGAGAAATAGTCAGTGTTCTCCACATTTTCACTAGTTTCATCCCACTTCTTCACCCTGTGAGCAATCACCCGATGCAATTGATGCTAAGTGAACTATTCAAAAATCATGAGAAATTAGTCAATTACGACTACCTCTCATGGAAATGGTCATACGTTTGAATGACTTACTTAACGTAGTTGAATCCCAAAATGATATCTAATTATAAATTAAATCTATATTTTATAATTTTATTCATCTTTTCATCAAGTTAATTGGAAGAATATGTGCTTTTCATGGGTGATTATTTTCTTTCCATAAAGTATACTTTAATAAATCTATTTCCTAAATATGTGTCAAATTATTTATATATTTTTATGTAAAATTTAAATATTTACTTTGATTAACACATTTTTTAATATGAACGCTGAGATGAGGATTTCTATTTGTTTAAATTAAACCAAATATTTTGATTTAGAAAAAAGTGTTTATAATACTTATTTTGGATATTTGGTTGTGGATCATGTAATGTGTTTGTTAAGTAATGTGTTTGTTAAGACATGTATTAAATGATTAACGAGTATAGGAAATGTATGCTTTGAAATTGGAGTGAGAAATCTGGTAAACTCTTAGGCACAACATATAAAAGGAGTACTATTATAACAAGGAGTACTATGATTCCATGAATGCCATACATGTTTATGGCTCCACTACATGACATAGCTCATAACTATATAAAAAATAGAGTCATGAATTCCTTGTCATGCTCTGACATGTTTAGAACCATAACATTGAAATGCGCACTCTTTCATGTTTTTAATTTTATCTAAGATGTAATTAGAACCATAACATTGAAATGTACACACAGGCATGTTTATAATTTTATGTGTGATGTAATTAGAACCATAACAATGAAATGTACACTTGTTGAGCATTGAAATGTGGACTTCTAGTTTCCCACCTTGACTTTCAACCATATATAGCCGTTAACATACATAACAATCATGGAACCATGCATGTGAATGTTCATGGCTATCCCAACCATCTGGTGTTAGCAGTGTTGGGAGATAATCGTGCGTGATTTTTATTCATTATTTATTATCAAGCTACACCACCATGTACAGCTGAATTATCTTGCTAATTTCCACCTTCTAATTCTGGGTGGGTGTAATTCAACTGCTCAGCATCAGTTTCTTCATTTGAGACAAATGGAGGCATTTTCATGCTCTTCTCTAGTTGGAAGTGTTTGTCAACTCTTCTCAAGAAGTATCCATACATGACGGATGTTGCATAGACTTGCCCCACTCAAACTGCCAATTGATGGTGTGCTTTGTGCATCCTTTTTTTTGTGATTGTTGTCCTTGTGAATCGTGACGCCTTCTACATTACAGTTATTGAAAAACAACTTGAGATATTCCTTGTTATAGAAGAAATTCCATTTTGGTGATGACATTGTGCATAACCTTCCATGAAGATTAATGTTAATTTTAATTTTCAATGATCAGTAGACCTATGTGTGTGAGATCTATTTGTTACTTTTCATTAGTTTTCATATGAATTTTGTTGTATATTGTTTTATTTTCAAAGAATATCTGAAAGACTCATATGCTCCCTTGATGAAACTCATAATTAAGTACTTCAGCTGTGAGGGCCGATTTTCTCGCCTGTATGCCTATCCTATCAGATTGTTGATGCACTTTACTAGGGTGAAAATGATGAATCTCCCCTACTTTATTTGCCAGAACATTGAGAAGATGACCACCTTAGTGCACAGGAAGACTCCTCAGCAGCAGTATAACAATATATACCATTTTGCACTAATCAAAATTGTGGTCATGCATCAACTTGGTTTGCAGAACATCTCATGGGAGAATTTCATTTCTCATGAGGTATTCACGGGTCCTCAAGTGTCTCTGGCAGCTTTTCATGAGACAAGTGGACCTTCACATCAGCAGGAAATTCATGAGGCACAAACCACTAGTGTGCCAGTGTTTATCACCTACCAAAAGGGCACTAGAAGGTTGTTTGCAGCAGCAAAGCGAGTATTATCTCCACCCGAGGTGGAAGGGGTCTCGCTTCCTCCATCAGCAGAGTAGGTTCAGGACAAGGGCAAGCGGCCATTAAATGATGAGGGGCCTTCATGAGGGTAGGAGATAGATTTCATTCTCATTCAGGATGATGACACCAATTTGGGCCCACAAAGCTCAGAACTCAAGGAGATTATTCAAGAGCAACAGGCGGACATTAATGATTTGTCCCTCAACCTAGAAAGAGCCAAGTGGATAATAAAATATCTGGAGCAAAGAAACAAACAACTAGAGGATCAGCAAACCATTATGGAGCTACAAAACATACGAGAAAACCGGCAAGCTGCCAAAAGGAGAAAAGTGAAGTTCACACCACTTGAACAAGAAATCAATGCTGATCGTGAGTCTTGGCTTGAGCGAACAAATATCCACTTAGAAAAGTTGCTAGAGAAGGCCAATAGGGAGAAAAATATGTTGAGGCACATGGCATACCATTACTTGGCGAGAAACAAAAGTTGCAAGGCAAGAAACAAGAACTTGAAGGCCAAGTTGAAGAAGGCATAGAGGAAGCGAAAAGAACAAGATAGACTTCAAATCTTGGCTGAGGCTTCCTTGACCCAATATAGCACTTAGTGGAGGACACTCAGCCCAAATTTCAAAAAAATTGGGACACTTTTGCAATTTTGGAATTTTTGGGCCAAAAAATAGGTTTTTCTGCCCAATGCGCCGCGCCACCTGGCACTCGCTTTCAATGAGGGCCTCCTTTTGAGGAAAACTTAGCATTTTTGGATTTTTCATGAAAAATATGCATGCTCACGAATGGCCAAGAAATTTTGACAGGTATTGAGCTCCTGAAAAGGTCAAAAACACCTAAAAAATGACCTTTCTGCCCCTTTTTGGACACACAAGAAGCAGTGTTGGGAGAAATCAGTTTTGGAGGGGCAAATGGAGGCCAAATTCAAAAACTCCACTTGTCCTGGAAAGTAGACAAGCATACCTTTCCAAGAAGGACACTTGGATAAAATGAGGACATCAGGAAGGCCTCCAAAGACAGCTTCAAAAAGGCGTTATGCATACAGAAATCAGCGCAACGCATTGGAGGAATTTTACTCAGTTTGACAAAAAATACTCTGTTTTTCGCCTAGTTTCTTCACAGTTTGACTTTTCTCCTTCTAAATGCCAAACTCATGATGTAATTTAAGGTGAATTGATGGATTTTGATGTAATTATGCTAAATTTTCACTCATAGAGGTACATTCATCCATGAAAAAGTAGTTTGCAACTGAATGAATCAATTCCCTAGTTTTTAGAGGCAAGTTGTTCCACTCCCTACTTTTTGGTTCTCAGCTTAGAATTTGTTGGAACAACACCTAAACTTATGAGCTCGACCCCCTAGAGGCTAGGATGAGGTTTTTTTGCCTATATCTTGTGATTTTTTAGTCATTAGCAAAGGTTAGACTTTTGAGAAAGCTTGGAGCTTCATTGTATACATTTTTCAGCAGTTTTTGGCTAAGGAATAGACCAGAGTTTGCATCACTTTATGGGATTCATGTGGCATCTTGCTTTGGTATTGTGTTTCCTTCTATTATTGTAAGTTTACATGTGTTTTATGTATGCCATTATCTCTCTTGCTTCATCTTAACTAAAACAAACAAGGATAAAGGTAGAATCCATTGAAATTGTAGTGCTCTACCTAGGGTTTGCTTAGTTATTTATGTTTTCAGCTGTTTGAAGAGGATCCCTGAGGTTTTCTTGCCCTCTTCAACTCCTCACCAGTCTAAAAGCTCTCCATTTCATTCAATTTTAAGTACTAAATCATTTTCCTACCTTGCCCCATAGAGATCTCTGTAAAACTGAGCTTCATTCCCCAAACCCAAATCTTCCTTTCCATTTGAGCCAACAAAACATCATCAAATATACTCAAACTCTTTTGCACACATACCTAGCCTAAGATCAGTATTCACATCAGTCATCTCAAGCCCTGTTGACTATATTTTGCTGAGATTGATAAGGAGAGAGCCCTCTCCCGACCTGGTAGGGCTAGCTACCAGGTTAAGTGTGGTTTGATGTTATCCTAGATCCTACCTTTCTTAGTCTGAGGTAGATTTAGGCACTAACATAGTGGCGACCATAGTAGGTAAGAAATTTTTTGTTTGTTACTGTTCTTCATTTTATAAACTACAGACGGGGCCTGAATATTAGCCAGGTAACTTTCGAAATGCTTTTTCTTTTCATTTGCGAAAGTAGATAAAACCTGCTTCAGTTAATCTTTGATCTAGTCTTATAAATGGAACATCTGGCTTACAAATTGCCCCAGTACATATGATAATTCTAAACTTTTGGATGATAAGCTTAGAATTTGATAGGCTGAACAAGTCAATAATGTCCATTTTATTTCTTGGAAGTAATAACACACTGGCTTCTAGAAGATATACTAGAGCACATCCTGATCCTGATCCACCCCCTGTGTACGAAAATCCCAATCTCATTCCGAGAATCCTTCACCGAGAAAGTTCTGTGATTCCAGTGTTTCGATCTCATTCATGTCCGGTTGTTTTTTAATATCTTGAAGATCTTGAGTTTGACGAGCATTTTGATCTGTCATTGTTTGAGACTAAATCTGAAAGTGTTGTTTTTTCTACTATCCTAAATCCAAAGTTTGTCAAAGATCTTGACACTGAAAAGGCCAATAAATCAATTGGCGATTATATCTTGAAACTTCAAACTTCCATTGTGGCTACAAACATTCCTGAATTCTTAGAGTCTGCATCTACAACTCTTGGGTCACACTATTGCATCTAGTTCCGAAATTCCCATCGAAACTCCCTTCATTCCCACTGTTCCCGAGAAACCTTCTATCTTTGATAAAAAATCTGTAATGGTGTCACCTCTCTCCACTCCTTCTACCCCTCAAACATCAAAAGTTTCTTCACCTCCATCCACACTTCATACACCTCATACATCAGTTGCACCAACTCCACCTACATCCCCAAGACCGGTTGTAAATCCACCTAGAGCAATGGTTGCCCAATTTGCACCCCTTGTGTTGCCTCAAAGTTTGGAAGACATGCCCGTCGATTATCAAAGAAAAATTCCATTGTTTGATGGCACTCCTCAAGGTATTATAGCACAATAACATGTGGATAGGATGGCAGATTTCTTTGACCTTCATGAGATTGATGCAGAAAATGTGACAATGAGACTGTTTATACAAACGTTTGGAGGTGAAGTGAGGAAGTGGTTTAGAGCTTTGCCGGCTACAAGTATCACTACATTGCCTAATCTTCAAAGCCAATTCTTAGATCACTGGGAAGTGAAGAAAAACCATCTTTAGATCCTTTCTGAATATGAGAACATCAAGTGGAATGTTGGTGAGTCTGTTCAAGATTATTGTATTAGATTCAAATCGGTTTACAATGCAATTCCTCCTAATATAGAGCCACCTATGGGGCTGGCTTTGATTAAGTTTCTGGATGATTTTAATCCGATATGGCCTGTCAATTAAGAGAAAGAGATCCAACCACTTCAAAAGACATGCAGAAAATTGCAGTCAGCGTTGAAGCTAATCTTCTTGCCAAGAGAGCTAAAACAAAGGCTGAAAAGAAGGTAACAATAAAGGAAGAGGTTTCCACTTCAGATCAAGTGCTCCGTAAGATGGAGAAGATGTTTGATAGATTGACAATTGACAAGCCTGAACCATAAGTCGGAAATTCCAACTTCCATGGTCAACAGTAACCACAATTTAGAATCAAGCAAAGAGAGCAACAAGCACAAGACCAAGCAGCACATAAGCAGGTGAAGACACCCTTACAACATAATTTTGTACATGGTCCAGAATCAGATGATGAGGAGAATGTAATTGGAGAAGAGAATCATTTCTTTACACCTGATGATATGCCAATTTTTATCACTGAAGATGAGGAATATTCCGAGAACTCGGCTGTACAAAGGGACGGAAATTTCATCTTGGCCAATGAAACAGTTCTTGAACAAGAGTCTGATGAATATCAGAGAGGGTACATAAATGCTTTGTCAGCCCAGCAGCGAAAATATTCACTCAGAAGTAAAGATGTGCCCATAAATCCAATTCAGAAAAGGAAAGAGACAACATCGCCAAAGAATGATCCTCCCATTGTGCAGAAAAAGGGAAAAGAGACAGTTGATCCTACCACCAGCAAACCACCATCAGCAAATGAAAGATCTAATTAGCCAAGTGCATCAAAGGAGAAAACTGAAAAGAAGGACGTTTCAGCTAAAGAGGTAGAGAAAACTTCAGTTTTTAACTTAGAAAATGAAATTGCTAAGTTAAAAGTATATATTTCTTTGACTAAGTTGATGAAGAACAGTAGCTATAAAGGTTAGGTGTCTAAGATTTTGAATTTAGACCCATTATCTGATATGGTAAACGTGGAGGATGATCAGCCTAAGTTGATCTTTGGTCTAGCATTGGAAGGTCAGTCTCAAGATAGTGATGTAGCTCCTTTTTACATCAGCCTTAGGGTGCATGACTATGTGTTACACAGTGCTATGTTTGATTCCAGAGCCTCTCACAATCTCATGCCTAAGGCAATCATGGAGAAATTGGGATTGGATATCACCAGAAAGTATCATGACCTTTACTCTTTCGATTCTGGTAGAGTAAGATACGTTGGTCTTATTAAAGATTTGGTGGTCAGTTTGGATCAGATTCCAGCTGAAAATGTTTTGATGGATGTGGTTGTGGCGGATATACCTCCTAGATTTGGCATGCTTCTTTCCAGATCTTGGGGAGCAAAATTAAAGGGACATTGCAGCTTGATTTCTCCTATGCTACTATTCCTGTGTTCGGCCAAATGAGGAAATTATACCGGGAGCAAAAGATGAAGTACATGATCACTAGCAAGGAGAAACTGATAAATCATCCAATCAACTATGTACATACTGATTTAGAATCATTTGTTTTATATTCAGATAGCTTTAATGATGTGAATAGCCAAGTAGTTGAAGTAGAAGACATTCCAGAGATCACTGAAAATTTCAGAGAGGTCTTAAAGCAAGATAAACAAAGACATGATAGTACCGCTGAGCAGTCAGCCTTCCGACAACAACAACATATTGATGGACAGCAAGGAAAAGTAACAGAGTGAGCAGAATTTCAGCATTTGGAGGAGGACGAAGCCGGCCTGTAGAGCATGGATTTTGATGGTGCAGTAGGAAGGGAAGGTGCTGGAATTGGCATTTGGATACGCAACCCTATTTTCGCCCCAAACAAAGTGCCAAGTAATGTAAGGGTTCGTTCTTATCTGTTAAGAATTTACTGCACAACATAAATTAATTACCGAGAGGAATAAATATAAAATTAACCAACAATAACCATAAACACATAAATACACATGTTTATCCGAGAAAACCCCAAATCGGGGGAAAAACCCAATCATAATGAAATTTCATTATCCTTGGCCAAAACCCTGGCCAATCCGGCCAAGTGAGCCTTCACCGCTCACCTCCAGGCCATGCATTACAATGAAGTCCTTCCAGCCTTTTATAGGCTCCATTACATATAATACCACGGGCAGAATACCATGGGTGCACAATACCATGTGCCCCAAAACCATCACTATTTAACCTCGTCAAATTTGACTCTATCCTGAGTCAAGTTTACCTAACAGAGACAACAACTCTGAGCGAAAATAAGGAAAATGCATTTGTGATTTGAAGTGTGACTACTTTCTCCAAATATCGGTTGAGTTTTTACTGCTTTTCCCATTCTTTTATGTCACTCTTGGCCTCAAAGTTAATCGTTTCTTTGGATATTTTTACTGCTTTTTCCCATTCTTTTATGTCACTCTTGGCCTCAGAGTTAATAGTTTCTTTGGTCTGCCAGTTGTTGTTGTTGTTCTTCTTCCCTAGCTTTTGGAAAGCACTGTTCTTCTCCACTTTCACTACTCTGTTTGAAGAATGAAGCAACCAACAATTACAGACCTGTAGGTTTATACACTTCAGTTATTGGTTCTTCATCATAAACTAATGTTTTCTCCATTCCCATTCCCATTGCATTTGTGGAGCTGCAGTTACTCAGAAGGGTTGTTGAACTCTTCCTCTAGGGTTTCTCCCTGATTCATTAATTGATAATATCAAAGGCATCATGGAGAGAAGAGAGTTAAAGTCTTCAGAGGGAAGAAGTTTTATGTAGAATTGCCATATGTTGATCAGGAATGTAGCTGGATTTTTCTTGGCATTAACTATCTTGGCTATTGCATTTTCACCTGCAAGTGATGTTTCAATTCAGGGGTTAAATTTTTCTAATTTCCATTTTACATGTTTAAATTTTGCAGTTTGTTTTCTATAACATGCCAAGATTTATAATATAAAATGATTTTTACCATAAAATTTGGCAAAATTTTAAGTTTTAAGATCAATTTCCATTCTTAAACTTTTCCATCATTATCAAGGATATGAATACAATATTAACTTAAAATTTATCTACATTGTGTGCGTTATAGGTGTATGATCCACTGGATCCAAATAATAACACAACGATCAAATGGGATATTGTGTCTTGGACTGTAGATGGATATGTTGCAAGTAATGCCCTTTCATCAAATAGGTCTTGAATTATAATTTCCTTTCCTCATTTTCCTGAAATAAATGTTGAGCTTTTCTAAATTTCATTCCTAGTATAACAAGTTAAATTCTCAAAGCTTAACATGATGACAAATTTGGAAAAACTTCAAGTCAGGTAGAGTTTATTTTGATATTGATGAAAATTTCTGATAAATTGTGTTGTATTGATTGGTATGTTCGATATTTTGATTAAATACTTCACTCATTTTTAATTAGCTTTATGTCCCTGAAATTAAGTAAGTATTCACTAGAAACATTGGTACAATTTACTAAAAATTCCCTGAAAATATTCATGCTAGAACTTATTTTACTCTTTGTTGAGTCTAATGAGCGTCCCTCTGTAGGTGGTCATGACCATGCACAATTTTTAGAAGTACCGCCATATACCAAGCCCCCCAGGATGGACTTTGGGTTGGCACTGGGAAAAAAAGGAGGTCATCTGGGCTGTGGTTGGTGGCCAGACAACAGAGCAAGGAGATTTCTCCAAATGGAAAGTAGGTGTTCCACATTGTTGCAAGAAGGACCCCATCGTTGTTGATCTCTTACCAAGTGTACCTTACAATCAGCAATTTACTAATTGCTGCAAAGGTGGAGCATTGGCATCTTGGGCTCAGGATCCTCCAAATTCCATCACATCCTTCCAAGTTAGTGTGGGAAATTCAGGGACCACTATCAAAACTATTAAATTGCCAAATAATTTCACTTTGAAGGCTCCAAGACTGGGTTATACTTGTGGCCCTGCTAAGATTGTTAAACCCAGCCTGTTCTTTAGTCCAGATCGCCACAGAACCACTTAAGTTCTGAGTAATACACTATTATAATCCCTCATAATTTATATATTTGTGAATGTTATGTGTTTCACTCTGAGCTGCCTAAGTCTTATATTTGAATTTCCCTTGTCCTTGTGCAATGACATGGAATGTAACATGCACATATTCTCAGTTCCTGGCTGAGAAAAGTTCAACATGTTGTGTCTCCTTATCATCGTTCTATAATGATACTATAACACCACGCCCTACTTGCCCCTGTGCTTGCCGGAACAACATAACTCAACTTTCTTGTATTGAGTATGATTCTTATTCCCTTTCAAATTCATTCAATTTATTTACATGCCATAAGACACCTCTGCTACATTTGCCACTTAACTTGAATCGACTTCGACTGTGAATTTGAAGGAGGTGAGAAAGGACAAGGAAGGAAATCAGGAAGCAAAATTGGGATTCATCTCTGTTGCAATGGCTTGTTCAACAGATCCCTTGGTAGTAGGAAGAGTGATAGGTGATGTTATTGACATGTTCATGCCTTCAATGGACATGGTCGTCTACTATGGATCCAAGCAGGTCACCAATCGCCGCAAGATCAAGCCCTCTACTACTGTTGACTGCCCCAATGTGCAAATAGTGGGTCGACACTTCGATGAGAGTCTCTATACTCTGGTACCCATTTCATCAATAATTTAATTCCAGCACCTCTGGTTGCATAGAATGAATATTTAAATATAAATTTGTTATGGGTCTCCTATGAATGCATGCATTTACATTTGATCAGGTAATGACAGACCCAGATGCTCCTAGTCCAAGCGAACCCAACATGTGAGAATGGGTTCACTGGTATAATAGATTCCTTCCCTTCTCCTTTCTTCAATTTATACGAAAATCCAGGAATGGCTTCACTGGTATAATAAATTCCTACCCTTCTGCTCTCTTCAATTTATACAGACAATACACTAACAAAACAATACACTACAAAAAATAGAAAGAGAGACACTCTAATGGTAATAATATTTGGTTATTATTACCAGGTCTGATATGCACATCAAGGTTGCAGAGTTCATATCTCCAATTTTAGTATTCTAATATGCATGCTTGAGCTTCACAGCCTCTGCAATCTTATCAAAGTTTCTAGTTCATATTAGACTAGATACGTCTAATTTTATTTGTTAGTGCTCACATTCAATTATAACTTGATGGTGTCTAAATAATGGCACCAATTTAGATCATGTTGTGCCATTGTCCATATTCAATGAAGTCACTGCCTTTGTCCATATTCAATGTACTCAGTGCTGCCACAAAATGGCACATACATAGAAGCTGAGTCATTCCCATCCTCACATAGAGTTTCCAGCACTTCCTCTTCCTCCTTTTGCATTTGTACTATCACCACTTCATTGCATATTTGCCACACCATACTATTTAGTATTTTTATATGGGCCAATACATTGTCCTATTCATCCCAGCTGTATAATGCACAGTTGTACAGTTGTAACACTAACATAGGCACCAAAAGCTATGCTACTAGAAAGGATTAAAATTAAAGTAGGATGCTAAGACCTTAATGTCTTTGCATGTCAAACACTATGTAATAAATATTCAGGTTTGCACATGGAGTTCATAGGTTCAAGGGTAAAACAATGAGATCTGTGGCCAGCCCTAATAGATTCGAGGTTGTTTTCTTCTGGACTGTAACAATATCTAAGAAACATTTTGTTTTCTCATTGAGTCTGTTGATTCAAAGTTAAAATCAATATTATCTAATAAAGAGTTCCTTTTCAGCAAGAGCTAATAGATTTTAGCTTGCAGATTACTGTGGTGTGATTTCTGAATGGAGTTCGGATTTTCCACAGTGTTCATGTTTTGTAGTCAAACATAACATGTGGAAAATCCGAACTCCATTCAGAGCTAATAGATTCAAGGTTAAAACATTCAAGTCTGCAACTAGAGTTAATAACTTAATAGATCCATCTTCAAGGTTAAGAAATCTTTTTTTTTTGGCTTGGGAAACACTATCTTATAAATATTTAGTTCGAAATAATAGTCTTTGGACAATCAAGTATTATTTAATAAGTATTTTGAGTATTTTCAAAAACCTAGTGATCATATATTCACTTTTAAAACATTAAAATAACAATTTTTGTCTTGTCAAAATACCATATAATTGATACTAGAGAATAATAGATTCAAATTTTTGAATATGAGGTTTGCACATAGTTATTATTTTATTTTGGTTAACCAAAATAGATTTGGTGAAAATGGATCTATTATTTATGGTAGTTCTTTAAATTTGGTATCTTAGTGTACTTTGCACCCAGCTTAAAAATAGATTGATAAAGATGGATATAATGCTGGTTGGTATTGGTAATGGGAGTTTATTCATAGTTTTTCTTATAATTTGGTATCTCTTTGAGGTTTGCAGCTGGTTGATGGATAGATTGTAGTTCAGTTGGATTTACTCTAATTTTCATCTGGCTTTAATACATCATGGATGGCTTTAATACATCATGGATTTTTGTGGACTTTAATGGTTAAGAAAATTCTATCATAGTGTATTAGGTTAAGATGGTTTATTTATTTATTTTCTCCTGTGTTTTGCATAAGTTGATATATTCTTTGAGATTAAGATGCTCTTTTAATAGGTTTGATGAAGATTAATGTATTCTAGTTTACTAGGTTAATATTTTTTGTTTTAGTAATTTTTTTGTTCTCATCATCTTAAAGATAACATGAAGTTAAGATGAGTCATTTTAGGTCTAAACTTTTTTGGTTTTAGGATTAGTTAAGATTAGTCTCTTCTAGCTTGTGAGGTTAATTTGTTTTGTTTTACTTTTTTAGTTTTTTTAATTGTTTACTTTTTTAGTTGTTTTTACCTAAGGTGATAAACTCTTGAACCGAGATTTTTTTGTCAGTTTTTTTAAATACTGACTTTTACACATTGCGGTGTGATATTTTCGAGGTTTAGATAGATTTATACTATCTTTAGGTTAGATTAAATGGAACTAATATTATTATGGATTAGATAGATTTGTACATTCTTATGTTAGATTAAATGGAACTATTTTGGATTCTACTAGGTTATTTACAGTTGTTTTAAGATAATGGTCAATAAGTTGAATAAATAATACTTTTTGTTTTTGTATTGGTGATCTCACTCAAGATAATGACTGATATTCCTAGAGTCATAGATACAGCTCAAGGCCAGCTAGCCTTTTCACTTGGTGGACTGTGTGGATTACATAGTACTTGGCCTTCGTTCCTTCTATTTTTAACAGTTCAAAATGGTCGTTAATTTCATTATTTTATCTTAGTGGTTGAGTTTACAAGTTTCTGCAGGGCATGAAATAGATATTGTATGATTTGTGACATGATGTACTTTCTATCCCATTAATTATTTTGGTCTTCTTTTTTTTCGCATGCTTTGTAATACTAAGTATTTTTCGTGTCTATCAGCGGAAATCATGAAGTTCAATGCATGCAAAGGAGTATGCTTCTGGATACCCTTGCAAAAGAATTAGCTCCAGGAATGATTAGATTCAATGCTAAAGTTGTTTCCATTCAACAGTCTGCAGATTCTTCTTTAACTATAGTAAAAATGGGAGATGGAATGCTTATCAAAGCTAAGGTAGCATCTTAAATCCAAACCTCTCACTCCCATTTGAAGTAGTAAAACTTGGGCATAATTCTGACAAATTACCTAGCAGTTATGCTACAATAAGCCTTATGAAGCTGAAACTGAATAATTACATATGCTTGGAATGTAACAATGTAATAGAGTGCTGAGCCCCTCTAGAGACATCTTTCTATAGACTTTGATTCTCAAATGATATTTGAGGCATCCCTGTTCTCCTATGTTTTTACCTGTTTTCTATGGAATGGGGATGAGAACAGGAATGCCACAAATATCATTTGATGCATCTCCAGTTTTGTGGGAACGGCTCATTGGATGTCGCCGGGACATCCCCTACATGAAGGGACCATTCTTCAGATATTCCCAGCAAGAAAGACACTAGTCTTCCATTCCCGAGATTTGGTTCTATGTTGGAGCCATTGGTGAAATTCATTTTCTTGCCAATTCTTGCTGCAAGATAGATTCATTAACCTTTGTCCCATTACAATGTCAACCTACAAAGATAATTAAAGCATTCGATAAAGATGCACCCTTTATAATACAAAAAACCTTTCATAGGTTGTTTGAGACAAATAAAATGCAAGCTAAGTTGAGTTCACTATTATATATCCATAAATAGAAGTTCCTCCTCAACTGTACATTGTATATATTATAACCACTGACATAATGATGGCATGATCTGGTGAGAAGCCTTCATTAATTGAATTACATTATGTTATATGGAATTGTCTTGATTTACTATCGATTACTCACATGTCTGTTTAAGGTTAAAAAATTAGTAAACTTCATTCAAATGCATGCTAGTCACATTATTTTTTGCTAGAAAATTATATTGCAAATAAGTAGGCATTGTGCTACTGGACAATTGTTCAACTTAAGAATAATTACAAGCAACCAAAAAAATTGGTTTCTCTGGTAGAGAACTATTTAGCAGAAAATTAAAATAGATTGCTAGTCTTTGCTTTCAGCTAGGACTAACATCCTTTGAGTTTTCTTTGATCTTCAAGACAAACTATTTCCATTGTTAAAACTTAAATAGATATAAGGTAGAGGGTAGGCAATATTTAGTTGGCTAGAGGCCAAGACTACTTTATGTAACCCAAAGTATAATTGCGAACAACTATAGCTTGTATTGAAACACTTGCATATAGGCAATGAAGCACATAAAGTTCCATCGTAAGTTGCACATGTACATAATCAAAATGTTTGCTATTAAATAATTTAAGAATCAATACATATTTTAGCCTAGGAGACCATGACCATATGCAATGATGAGAATAGAAAAAATATTTCCCAACTTAATATTCAACCTCAGTTTGATTTTCTTGTTTATAATCCAGGAAACCATGGTAAGAAAGTCTGTAGATCCGAAGGAGGAGCTCAGAATGATGGCTCAATAAGTCCGTGGTTATGTGGAAGCTATTTTGAATAGTCTTGCTGTAAATGTTCCCAAAGTAAGACATCCATGTGGATGAGCACACAATACAACCATACAGAATCTCAGTGTTTATTCAGTCCATGATACTTGAATTGATGATTTGATGATTTGCAGGTTGTGGTGCTTTGTCAAGTTGAGAAAGCCAAGGATGAAATTCTGACCCAACTTTATAGCTCAGTCAAGTAAGGTTTAATGACAAAATGTGGTTAAGGTACGTCAATAATTAGTTTGATTATTTTCCCATTTCTGTATTTTGCCAGACTGATTTTGATTTTCACTTGAAATCAGGTCTCTTGGGACTTTACGAAAGTAGTGTTTTTTGTCATCCTCTACAGGTGTAGTAGACACCTGTTGATTGGAGCACTGCACATTTGAGCTTTTGGGGTGACTTTTCAACTTTTTGTTTAAAAAGTTCCTACATGGATTTAAACTTGGATCGATCCCAAGAGAACTTTTGACTTATCAATTCTATTTCCCGTGTTGATATGTATGTAGTGTGGGCTCAGTAGCGACACCGTTTAACCTCAATATCAATGATAATGGAGCAACTATGAGCCCTTTTTTGGTTCCTTTTTATCAACACTCTGTTTTACCTGTTTATGTCTCTTTATTTTGAATTTTAATTTAATTTAATTTTGAATTTATAGACAGACTATGTTATTGGTTGTTTTGATCAATACTGGTTTGCTTTTCCTGCTTCTATTGGCATTTTCCTTGTTGAATTGGCGAGGGTTCTGTATTTTTCCACTTATATTTATTTGAATCTTAATTTAGTTTAATTTTGAATTTATAGACAGAATCTGTTATTGGTTGGTTTGATCAATACTGGTTTTCTTTTCCTATTTCTGTTGGCATTTTCCTCATTGAATTGGTGAGGGTTCCGTGTTTTTCCACTTCTATTTATTTGTTTCCTTCTTATTTACTGATTGGGATTTTATTTGTTGCAGTATTCATGGGCAATGTGAATTTATCATGTTTGATGTTATTGCATGATTGACTTATAAGAATGTCCCAATGTGGCACAGAGATCTTTGCAGGTATATCTTTTTCAAAGGGGTTGGATCTCTAAGTAGAAATGAAGGTTCCTTAATTCTGTGGTGGCACAACTGCCTGAACCGCTTAGCTAAATATCTTTGTGAATTTCAGGGTGTGTGAGAACATTCCTATTGTTCTTTGTGGAAACAAGGTTGATGTGAAGAATAGGTAAGTGAAAGCTAAGCAAGTTACTTTTCATAGAAAGAAGAATCTTTAGTACTATGAGATATCTGCAAAAAGTAACTACATCTTTGAGAAGCCATTCCTGTACTTGGCATAAAAGCTCTTAGGGTGAGCCTTTAATCCAGTTTCTGATGCTCCCTAATATGAATGTTATACTAAAAAAATTGTATTGATTCTATAATGGGTTATTTTTATAGGGATCCAAACCTTCATTTTGTGGAGTCACCTGCTCTTGCTCCTCATGAGGTTCAGATAGACCTTGCAACCTAGCAGCAGTAAGTAGAATGCTATTTTCTTATTATTTTTTGTTAGCTTTTATTGAAATAATTTGTTCCATTTCTAAAAGATTGAAACTTTGGCTTACAATCTTTTATGTTGTCAAGTACGAGGCAAAACTTGTAGCATTTGTTGCCCAACCCCCTCCAAATGACGATGATGATGCTTTTGAATATCTTTGTTAAGATGCTTTTGCATATTTAGGGATTGGCAGATTCAATTAGTTTTGTATCATTGGAGTTTGCTCTTGAGTTCTGACATTTAATTATGATTTGTATTTGGGGCTTAGAATATCATTATCGCATCTCTCTATATGTGATTTGGGTACTGTGAAGATGTTTTCATCAGTGGAGTTGGCTAAGCTATCTTAGTTCAACTCCATTACAGAGCTATTTTTATATGATAAGACAATTTTTTTCGTTATGCAATCTTGCACATTTTGCACAAGAACTTTTTGTACTCTTCAAATATTTCAAGAATGCTCAAGTGCCTTTCGTTGTGTACTGTTGGGGGAAATGCTAGTTGTGATGATTGTTGCTTTTAATATATTATGGCTTGTTAAAGCTTTCTCTGAAAATTCTAGCTATGTCTGAGGATTTATTTTAACTCTGAAATTGGTTTACATAGTTGATACCTATGGCTATTAAGCCTGCCTGGGTATTCTTGTGGGTATGTTGTCTGTCGAACACATAAAGGTATCGACATTTCATTAATTTGGGCCCTCAATTGGTTTCTGCATAAAGATTCGCATTGTCTAAATCTAAATTTCTTTCCATTCAACAGTCCACAGATTCTTCTTTAACTATAGTAAAACTAGGAAATGGAATGCTTATCAAAGCTAAGGTAGCATCTTAAATCCAAAATTATGACTCCCATTTGAAGTAGATATTAAAGGTTTATAAGATGGCACGCTATTGAAAAGTTGACAGTAATTAAATATGCTCGCTAGACATTACATTTGTATATGGGTGGCCATGTTAAGCTCACGTGGTCTTGGAGGAAAGCATTTTCTGCTCTGTATTAATGTTGGCATGATTTAGATTTTATAAGAGTGTTCCGACATCAATTGTCAGTCCTCACTTTTATATATTTATCACTTATATTCATGCCAATGCTGGGTAACTTTGGATTTTGAAGGAAATAGTTCTATGCCATTTTATTGCTTAAGCATCACATTTTATCTGCTATTGGTTTGACATGTTTAATGCTCGAGCAATATTTTCCGAAGTGTTGCTTGTCTTCATGTCTGTTCGAAGAAAACCATGTCAGGCATGGAATGCTGCATTGTGATGTTGGTAATTACTGGTGTGGAAATGTGAATGCTGGACTGAGCACTCCACACACACAACTTGTTATTATTTAATTGGTAGAGTAAACCTACAGATTTATAGGGGTGCCAGGTTTTGTTGGAACACAAAGTAAAACTTGGGCGTAAATTTAGCAATGATTTGAATCCCCTCTTACAAAACAAAGGTAATATTAATAACCCATATGCGCTGGTTTCTATCAGACAGGAATTTCTGTGGTGGTTTCTCTCATACACGAGTACTATTTGTGAACTTTGAATGTGAAACTACTTTGGAAGAACATTCAAAATGATTTTATCTATTTATTTTTAAAGAATTTTTTATATTGTCTCTAGAGAGACAATAGTTTGAATTATAGACATATTGTCTCTATAGAGACAATATGTTTTTAATCTCAGTTATTGTCTCTAAAAAGACAAAACTGTAATTGTCTCTAAAGAGACACAAATGAAGTTGTCTCTGGAGAGACAAATGAAATTGTCTCTAGAGAGACAAATCAAATTATCTCTTAATAGAGAATAATTCTTGTCTTTATAGAGACAATAATAATATGTGTTCTATATTTTCTTTATAGAGACAAATTTTTGAGACATTATATTTTGAGACACCCGCTTAGAGACAATATTTAAGACAATACACAAGTTTCTTTTTGTCTTAAGTTAAGATAGTTGACTCAAATATTGTCTTAAATATTGTCTTAAAACCCCCCTACATGTAGTAGTGGCCCCAAGTTTCATGGGCACCCATACAACTAACAACAAGAGTTAGTGGAAGGGGTGGAGCACTTCACCCTAGCCCCAGTTCCATCGACACTATACGACCTACAATGTGGCAAAGGTAGTGGACCAGGTGGAACCTGGTGCACATCGGCCCCTAGTCTCATGTTGACTCATATTAGCACGACCTCGGGGAAGGTGTTTAGCCAGAAAGGGCAGGTAGTTGGCCCTAACATCTGACCCTATTGAGAGCATATGACCATGTCACATGGAGCAGAGGGCTTAGCCGATGGGGGCAAAAAGTTAGCCGAGGCCCCCGACCACATGGCTTCATGTGATCCAGTTTTTTTCTTAATGGGTTATGTCGTGTTTTGATTAGGTGAAAATTGCACCTTCTTCGGAAGGAAATGCGATGGTCCTAGGAAAATTTTTCACTTGGTATACTGTGTAAAGGGTGAGATCGTCATGCAGTTTGTAGGTTTTGCCAATTTGTAGGACATATAGTAAATCTTGGTTTGGAGAATCACATCTTGGTCATTTTTTAACTCTTTTAGCTCAAAAAGAGCCTAGATAGGGGTTTTTGTGTGTCATGAACTCAATGGCAACCTTAGATTTTTATTTTAGCACTTTATAATGGAGTTTTTGCAGAATCAACTCTTTTAGTGCTAGAGGTAGAGATAATTTTGAAGCAATGTCAAGGCATTTTTTAGGTTGGAGGACGCCTATTTAGAGGTTTTCCATCCTTCCAGTTTCATCTGCTATAGTTGTTACTTTTGTAGAGCAACTATTTTCAGTCTTAGTGTTCAAAACAAATTTCTGGATCCATATCACATTCACTATTTTATAATCGACGTTTCGAACTAGGAACTCTGGCTCATGTTCAAGATGAAAAAATATATAAAAGACTGATCCACGAATTTTTAATAAATACATAAAAAGAAATAAGAATAAAAGCCAATAGTAACCCCAAATTTGTAAATCTACTCATTAATTAAAAATAAGGAAAGTATTGGAAATTAAGTTATAAATTATGATGATATGAATAAATACTCCAAAATAAAATAATGGATTAGTTGTTAGAGTTTCTAAATTTCATAAATTTTTAGATTATGATATATATTTTTTATGTGTGGTGTTGTCTTTCGTTAATTTCATTCTCCTTCAAAAATGGTCGACTACCATATAGTTCCAATCGAACCCTAACCTTTATTTATTTACACTATTGAGTCCTAACTTCTTCACTCATGGATGTATCACGATGATGAACCACGGAGGTTAGTTCAAAATGTTGATTCCAAAAATTTGTATGCGATGACTTCGGAAAACAACACCACACATAATACAGATCGCAGAAGCTTCAAATCATTAATTTTCAACCTGTACGGGAGGAAGAAATTACAAGATGTTCATACATTAGAATGATTCAGATCACTGATTGCAATATTGATTAATAGATATTAAATATTATCCTACTATATACAAGTAACATTATATGAAAATCTAGTAATAATTAATTCATGAATTAACTATCATTTTTATTATTAATCCTAAGGAAAAAAAAAAATCTGAATTAATTACCACTGGTTAATTTCATTCTTCGTAAAAAATGGTCAGCTACCATCTACTTCTAATCGAACCCTCACCTTTATTTATTTACACTATTGAGTCCTGACTTCTTCACTCATGGATCTATCTTGATGGTGAACCATGGAGGTTGGTTCAAAATGTCATTTCCAACAATTTGTATGCGATGACTCCAGAAGACAACACCACACATAATACAGATTGTACAAGCCTCAAATCATTAAATATTTTTTAATTTAAGATTATATATCTATATATATATCTAATATATATAATGAAATATATATTATATATAAATATAATATATATATATAGTAATATATATATAATATGAAAATGTGACATAAATATATATAAATAATAAATATATAAATATTACATATAAAATATTTATTATGTTTTAAAATGTTCATGATGATTAATTGATAAAAAACGTGTGAATGATAATACTATTAATAAATCATTAATGGTTCATTTATAATGAAAGTTTTATATTCTAAAACTCCTATTAAGGTTTTTGACTAACCAATATTTTCTTATAAAATGAAACATGATAATTAAACCCCACCCCCCTCCCCCCCCCCCCAACAACACAACAATATATATATATATAATGTTGATTAATAGATTATAATGTGTGAGTAAAAATAGATGACAATGAATTATTCTGATGTTCATTATAATGGGGTTATATATTTTTATAGTTAGATGAAATATTATAAGTTAAATAAAATGATTAATGATATGATGAGTCTTGAAGATTGGGGAGGGGAGGCCTAGGAGAGATCGATTTGGATGAGAAAATGGGATCTAGTATTCACTTATAGCTCATCCATCATCCCGATTCAGGTTATTAGGGTCCTTGCTAATTTCTATGGCTTCTGTGAATTTTTGGTGGAAGTAGTGATCAATTTTAGCTAGGATACGGGTGTTATCAATACAAATTTGATGTTTGGTTTTATCGAAATGTTTTGCCAATCCCAAAGTCTTGGAGCGAATATGTTTAATGTCAGCAAAATGTTCCTAGATTCTAGTGTTGATGGATTTACCAGTTTCACCTACATATGGTTTACCACAATAGCAAGGGATTAAATAGACACCTTTATGGCACTTAGGGTCAATGGGATCTTTTATAGAGGTGAGGTCACTTCGAATGGTGTTTAGAGGCTTGAAGAAGGTTAAAATACATTTTTTTTAGGATACAGGAGATTTTATCAGTGGTCGCCAAAATGTATGGGAGGTTGACTTTGCCTACAATATTATCAAAAATTTTATTATTCTTATGTTTACTATTTGCTTTGTTTATAGCTCTATTTATAGCTTTAAAATCCTGATGTCTGTAGAAAATAGGCCTCACTAGAAAGATTTATCTAAGGACTACAACTTTCGAGAGGACAACATCAGTCCATGTTCCATGTTGGCCCCTAGTTTTCCCAAAAAGCATCGTTTAGGGCCTCAAAATGGTTCAAGAAGTTTAGGACTCAAAAAACTTCCAAAAATAGTAAAATGATACAATTAAGGAAACTAAAAGAATGAAAGAGACAATGGTGGGGGTCAGGGTCTAATAGGAAGGTGGCCACCAACATTCACCTAGATCAGTCCTCTCCCCTTAGGAAGCAATGGTCCACATTATGTTGAGTGCCTCCATGAGATGGGGAAACTTTTGCTAAACTTGGTCCCTCATGAGCCACTTGCCTTGGTGCAGAAGTTGTTCAGCTTTGACAACCTGATATAGTTGGATCTTTTGCTGGTGAGTGTTCTTGACCTTTGTGTCCATAATCCAATTAGTTGTGGCATATTCCATGTAGTCTGGGTTTAACTCTGTTGGTGTGAGTTGTTTTGCAATGTATGATGTGTTCAATAATGGTGGGAAGTATGGTCAAATTCGGTCCACATTGAACACTGGGTATAGGCCAAGGAATGGGGGAATGTTGAGCTCAAAAGAATTGTCTCCCACAACCTTGTTAATGGTGTAAGGACCATATTGGAGTCGTCTGAGCATCCAATGGGCTCTAGTAAGGCGTTCTTTCTACAAATGCAACCAAACTTTGTCACCAACCTGAAACTTGTGTGCCACCTAATGTTGATCATGTCGTTGCTTGTACTTGGCATTTGAATTCTTGAAGATGTCTTGAACCTGCTGGCGGATGTGTTGGTTACGTTCATTAAATATGGTCACTTTATTTGCCTCGAACAATACATGTGCGGATTTTGTCTATGTAGTCACATGAGGCATGGCAAAAATAATCAGACACAACGGTTGAAATCCTAGACCCACTTGAAAGGGATTGCGACTAGTCGGGCTATGGAGAGCTCTATTATAACTATGTTGCACATAAGGAAGACTCTCATCCCAGGTTCGTGGGTGTTTGGAGTTGTACATTTGGAGTATGTGCACTATCATCTTATTGACGACCTTCATCTGGCCATCAGTCTGGGGATGGAAGGCAATCAACAGGGTGAGCTTGGTGTCTAATAGTGTCTAGAGGCTTGACCAGAATGTGCTTAGGAATCTGCTATCCTGATTTGATATAATAATCTACGAGATCCCAAAATATACCCATACTCATTAAAGAAGAGTTTGGTGTTTCCTCTGTTGTGATACTCTTCTTGGAGGCCACCAAAATAATCATCTTAGAAAATATGTCCAAGACCATAAATACACAGTCAGTACTATGCTTAACAGAATGGAGACCAGACATATAGTCCATTGCGATGGTTTCCCACGGCTAGATGAGAGTAGGTAGAGGAGTGTATAGGCCTTGCTTCTTGATGGTTGGCTTGGTGATGGCACAGGTAGTGTAGGATCTGATATATTTCCCAACGTCCAATTAGAGTTTGGGCCAATAAAAGTACTTTTGCAGGAAAGCTACATTTTTCTCCACACCAAGGTGTCCTATGACCTGACTGTAGTGCGCCTCCCAAATCCACTTGGCACACTCGCTTGAAGGAACACAAAGGTGACACAGGTAGCATTATAATGTGTCCCATAGGTGGAAATCGAGAACTTTCTTTCCATCTACTAGCGCCTGGTATGTGTAGGTGAACTCTGGATCGTTTTTGTATAGTTGCGGCCATCTAGAGGTCTTGTTGCCACAAGAGTTGAGAACAATAGTCAGTGTTGCAATTGGAAGTCGGTTGAGGCAATCATTCCGTTCAAGTCGAATTGTTGTAGATATATAGACCACTTGTGATGGCGATCATTTTACAACTTCCCTTATGTCTGTATAAATTGGAGAGGTCGGTGATAAGTTTGGATGACTGTCTCCTTCTCTAGAATGTAAGGCTTGCATTGTCGGCAAGCCTGTGTGATGGAATACATCTCTTCATCATAGGCGGGGTACTTACGAATTGTATCAGAAAGTGTCTCACTATGATAGGCCAGTGGATGCCCATGTTGGGTGAGGACTGCACCAATAACATAGTCTGAGACATCTGTCTCGATTTAAAATGGCTTCTGCACGTCTGGTAGTATGAGTACTGGTGAAAAGAATATTCGGTGCTTCAACTCAACGAATGCCTTCTGTTGGGACGCAGAACAGGAAAACTTTTCTTTCTCCCCACCCTTAATAATTTGACTGAAAGGCCAAGTGATATCGGAGAATCCCAACACGATCCTCCGATAAAAATTTGCAAGGTCCAAAAAGTTGCGAAGCTCCAATAGAGTGGTTGGGGCTGGCCAATCCCAAATGACTTAGATCTTAGTCAGATCCACATGCATGCCACATTCATTTATGATGTAACCCAAATATTGGACCTGGCCCATGCCAAAGTTGCAATTATTCAAGTTGGCACACAATTTGTGTTGCCAAAGGGTTTAAAGGACCTGCCGAATGTGTTGCAAGTGTTCTTCCCGACTCTTGTTGAATATTAGGATGTCATCTAAATAAACAACCACGAATGAGTTGGTGAGGGGACAAAAGATGTCATCCATTAACCCCATAAAAGTAGCAGGGGCATTTGTCAACCCAAAGGGCATAACCAACCATTCAAAAAGGCTTTCCTTGGATTTGAAGGTGGTCTTCCATACATATGTGGGCTCTGTTGGAACATAGTGATAGCCAGACTTCATATCGATCTGGCTAAAATACTTGATGCCCTTGAGTTGGTCGAAAATGTCATTAATATGTGGGATTGGATACTTGTTCCCGACAATGATTTTTTTTATTGTTCGATAATCAATGTAAAGCCTCTAGGTCCCATCCTTCTTATGTACAAGTACAATCAGACTCCCACAAGGTGAGGAACTTGGTTGGATGTGCCCTTTTTGTAGCAATTCCTGCATTTTCCGCTTGATCTCTTCATTTTCCAGAATGGAGCAGTGATATATCAGCCCGTTGGGTAGAGGTGCTCCAGGAGTTAGATCAGTTGAGTGTTTGACCTGACAGTGCAAGGGTACCCTTTTGGGTGAGGAGAATATGTCCTTGTATTCTTCCATGACCATATCCACCTGCTTCTGCTGCATGGAGGAACACTTCCCAGGGGTCATGGATGTGGCTACC
Source organism: Pinus taeda (assembly GCA_000404065.3). Classification (NCBI taxonomy): domain Eukaryota; kingdom Viridiplantae; phylum Streptophyta; class Pinopsida; order Pinales; family Pinaceae; genus Pinus; species Pinus taeda. Next base: position 36,335 of record APFE031495071.1, read on the forward strand.
ATCTTCCCCTTACTTTGAGATCAAATCAAAAAGAAAAAAAAAATCTCACTCTAGGAGATGATCTTACTACATTTCTTAAGAAAGATCTAGGAGATGACGGTAGTTGGGGCTACCTCCGGTATCTTGTATAACTTACTACCCAAATAAATAATAATAGAGTGGGGTCTAGACTCATATATGGAATGGCGCTTCCACAATTATGGTTGTCCTAATAATACATTATAAACTTCAAAAGGAGCAACATCACACAGTACCTCATCTGTGAAGGGCTTGATGTTGTAGGGAAGATGACACTGCTAGCTGAGGCAAAGATCTCATCCATGGTGAAGCCACTCGATGGTGTATGGTAGTGGATGCGTTGTATTCGGTAGGTCCAGTCGCTTCACATTCTCTATTGAAATGACATTCTTTTGGCTCCTACTGTTGACAACGAAGTACAACAAAGAACCCTTCACCCACATCTATGAGTGGAATAGGCATTCCCCCTCCTTTGAATCTTCAGGACCTTGGTGGTGGCCACAATGGAACTGGGTTCCACATCAATGATCTGCTTCACTTTGTCATTCCCCTTATCAGGTTTTGACTCAGAGTCAAAACATACGTCTGAATCGGAAGCTTTCAGCTCAATCACGAGTGATTGCTTGTTCCTACACTCACTTGTGTTCTGAATGGAGTTCTTATGGAACTCAAACCAGTTTCCTATGTCCCTCTTTGTCTTCATGGTGTTTTTCTTTACTTGGAGCTTTGATGGGTTATCCTAGGTCACCACACCTTATCTTTTCCCTTTTCTTTACAGTTAGGGGGTGTCTTTCCCTTACTTTAGATTCGCAGATCCAAAGTCTCTTTTTCTCTATTAACGCTTCTTCTCAATCTTGAAAGCATATCGATACATTGTGTCGAGCGAGGAGATGTCCAGGAACTCCATATCATCCTCGATGTACCTGTGTAAGAATTCATGGTAGTTGAGTACCAAATGTTTCTCAGAATCCTTGATACCTAACTTTGTGCGAGGGGTATGAAAAACATTGGTAAACATCGGCATGTCTTGGTCCCTTCCTTGCTGCAGCATGGTCCACTTTATGTAGTTATCCTCATAGCTCCCAAGAGGGTGGTACTACTCCTTGATGGCATCCCAAAACGAATTCCAAGTGGGTATGACTGAGAATAGTTTGGGTGTACGTTTATCCTTCTTCTCACAGTAGGTTTACCAGCAGTCCTTGACATGGGGGGCAACTTTGAGAAGTGCAAAAGTAATCTTTTCCTGACTAGAAAAATCAAGAACAAAAAAAATATCGTTCTAGAAAATTTAACCATTTACCTATGATGTTTGTCTCTATTTGACCCTAAAATATGGGGATGTCAAAGTTAACTTTTACCATAAAGGGTGTGGTGCTTCCAGAGTAGCTACTAGAAGGAGATGTGTCGCCCTTGGGTAGCCACCAAAGGATGTGGCAAAATTTGTCCACCATCGCATTCCTCTGTCTATCAAGGACTTCTTTAAGCAAGATTTTCAAAGGATCTCATACCCCCTCATCTTTCTTCTCTTCTGCCATGGGAGGCCATAGGGATTTGCAAGGCTAGTCTTGTAAGGGTTCGACCATTTTGAGTCATAACTCCTTATATCTCGACCTTGTTGGGGACATTCAAAGAAAAATAGAGAAAGAGCGGACCACTCTGATACCAAAGATACAAAATTAAACACGAACACAACAAATTACAGATATAACCATAAATATAGAGATGCAATAGAAATAACGCTTTGTTTCATTAATATCAAGTATTGAGATATGCTTACAAACATAATGGAAATAAGACTAGCTCAGGCGATGGTAAATTATATCTGAGAAGAGATGTGGTGGCTACATGGCTCTAAAATATGTTACAATGAGGCTTGGAGGCCTATTTATTATTAAGAAACAATGGAAAACCCTAAACATCCAGAAACCTAACCCTAGGAGATGAAGCGCAAAAACTATGGGCCTCGTTTGGGTAAATTGGTACATCAAATTCCCAAGGTCGTAACTTTGGCATACAATCATTGTTTGACGCACACAATACCTCGTTATAAATATCTATCCAATGAATACAACTTCTGAGTATCCAACATGGACTACTCTCCATGTTGGCATGGAATACTCTCCTTGTTGGCCCTTAGTTTTCCCAAAAAACATCGTTTAAAGCCTCAAAATGACTCTGAAAGTTCAATACCCGAAAAAATGCCAAAAATAGTAAAATATGCTACAATTAAGGAAACTGAAAAATTGAAAGAGAGAGTGGTGGGGGTCCAAGTGGAATAGGTGGGTGGCCACCAACATCCACCTGGATCATGGTGATTTTCATTATTTATGGAAAATGTTTCCTTGCACATTTTGTGATGTAGTTGACCATTGTGTGGCTGATTGTGAGCAATGTAAGGCAATGGTAAAAATAACGGAGCAAATCCTTGAGACAAGATTTGACGAATATCTCCTTGATCTGAAGGATTTTGTGTTGATGGGAAAGCGTAAGCATTTTTCTTCCCATTGTAGCATGAAAGTGCACCAGAATGAAAAGTGTTCAAAAATCCATTCGGAACTTCGTCCCAAGAAGGAAAGAGAGGTCATGTGATCCATTGCAAGGAAAGCATCATGTGGCAAAGTGGAAATTGATGTAGTTCCCGAAGCAGCCTTTGAAGCAGAGAAGGTGCAGAAAGATAACCCATAAGCATGGGTTAGGAAAAGAATTGGTATACTATTTTGTACAATTTTCTTGCTTTGTAAGATTGTAATTACTCATTGTATATTCTCGTTTGGGTACATTGTAAAGTGAAGTCATGTATAATCACTTATATGCAAAAAGTGTGTTTTCTTTGGAATGTTATGCTATTTTGGCTTGATGATCAGTCCAATTGTTTGGGGAGTTTTGGGATGAGCATTGTATTTCATCTGGTATGTCTACAGTTGTGTTAATCACTCACTTATGCAAGTGTTTCGATATGAAGCTTGTTTGTGAATTTGATCTTTTATAAATATTCTGCAAAATATGACCATAATAATGTGGACAAAGGTAAGCATGTCATTTAAAAAATGCAGCCAGTGCATCTCAGAGTATAGTCAAGCTTGAGGAAAATGAAGCAAATTACAAAGCAGTGTATGACAAGCATTGAGTTGCTTAAGATTTCTAGGTGGAAAATAAATTTCGGGTTTAGCAAAGAGGGAGTTCAAGGTGAAGTTTGTGTGAGCCAAAGAAAGATGGTTTTGAAGAAAATGTTCAGATTTCATCCATCGAAGTTTTTGTTCCTCCATGTTTAGAAGAATTACAGCAAGCCATAATTCTTGATAAGAATATAAGGATTTCACGTAGAGGCAATGTGGATTACTTTCATTGGAGCTCAAAGGTGACAAGTCAAACATAATAATAAGGATTGAGATCAAGATAGTTAATGAGCTTTTTACTCACCTATTTGTTGATTCAAGATAGACTTTTGGATGTCCAAAAGTTCTTAATGGGGAGGTATAATCTAGAGATAAAAATAGGATTAAAATTGAAAGTGTTTGGCTCTCGAACTAGCGTCAAGTATTAATGTTTGTCATCTTGATTCCAACAACGCTTGAATCACATCAATCTGTCATCGTATAAAGAAGTTATCGTGTTCTGAAGTTTTTGACCAACATCGAAAAAGTCAACAGAAGGGTTGACATGGTTGTTGACAAGATAGTCCATACAACTCACATCATCAACTGAATGTGTAGGGTACGGTCAGTGGTGGACCAATTAGGTTATGAAATGTTGCATCATCGTACAGGTTCTAGGTGGTAGTTTTTTATTGGTTAATATGGTTTGATGTGGCCCAATAAAAGGCTACCACATGGCCCAATTAGAGGGTGCCACGTGGCTCTCTATGATTGGGTAAAAATTTTATAAGTGTCGAATGGCCTCAGTGGGGTTTGACCCTTAGAACTCCCACAACACAACTTCACACTCCATGATCACGCCACAACTTTGGTTCTTAACAAATGGAGGTCATTGGTTATATTTATTTTCATATGCTTTGGCATTTGGGAGGAGGGGTCGGGCGATTAGCCCCAACCCTAGGTGACATTACTCATCACATAACCATGGCAAAGTGGAGAGGAGCGAGCGAGAAGCTCTAGCCCCAATTTTCTTCCGCACCCATAAAATTGACAGAGGGATTTAGCGAAAGGGGTGGGCAGCTGAGCCTAGCCCCAATTCCATCGACACCATACGACTTATGATGTAGAGGAGGGAGCAGACTGAAGGGCACCTGGCCCACATTGGCCCCTCGTCCATGTTGACTCATATGACCAAGACCACGGGCCAGGGTGTTTAGCTGGCGGGGCCTAGTAGTTGGCCCCGCTCCCAAACCCTATTGAAAACATATGACCATGCTAACTAGAGCGGAGAGCTTGGCATGCAGGAACAGACAATTAGCCTCGGCCCCGAGCCACATGGCTCCACGTGACCTAATTTTTGCGCTTCATGGGTTATGGTGCGTTTTAATCAGGCAACAAAATGCACATTCTTCGGAAGAAGTCACATCATTCTTGGGTGAAATTATCACTCAGTGGACTGTGTAAAGGGAAAATCATTGTAGAGTTAGCATATTTTTCCAATTTGGAGGACATACAATAGAGCTTGGCTTGGAGAAGCATATCTTGCTCAGATTTTAAACTCTTTTAGTTGAAGAAGAGCCTAGATAGGGGTTTTTGAGTGTCTTGAACTCAATGGAAGCATTAGATTTCTAGTTTGAGTACTTTATGATGGACTTTTTATAGAATCAAGTCTTTAGTGCTAGAAAGAAAGACAATTTTGAAGCAGTGTACATGATTTTTTTAGCATGGAGAGAGCCTTGTTGGAGGTTTTACAACCTTCCAGTTTCATCTACAACAACTATTACTTCTGTAGAAAAGCTCTTTTTAGTCTTTCCTCAATGTGTTTAGGACAAAAAGCATTTTCAACTCTTCATTGTGAATGAGTTCCATGTTTATGATTTTGATTTCAAGTGGAATGCAAGGACCTATTGTGGAAGAGTCCTTTTGTTGTTGGCATTTTCATGACTTGATGTAGTGTGTCATCTTTATGAGTGATAATTATTTGTAGGAGAATATTTCTTTGTAGGAGAAACAAGCCACTCTAGTGTCAACAAGTTGTAATATACTCATTTGTTGTTGAAATCAATATAGCGGTCTAGCTACTGGAGTAGGTCGATAGATGTAGCCTAAGAGGGGTGAACTTCATTGTCAAATGTTAAATTCTTCTATTCACGTTTATCATATTGAGTTGCATGTGAATTTGTTTCCCTTTTAAGTTCATGTAAAAACTTAATTCATCATCCTTAAAGAGTTTGTGAAACTTATTTTACTTTTAAATACTCATTTGGTTAACTTGCAAAGTGTTAAAGGAGGGTCAGTTTTGATAGAAAGAGCTTTCCTCAAATTTTAGATCAGTTTTACAAACTACCATAATAAATAGTGAAGCAAGCGGGAACGAGAATAATTTCTAGAATAATTCTTTAAGAAGGGAACAATATACGAAATCACGATACTAACTCTTTATTTGTTCCATTATCGAAGCAAACAAAAGAGTATACATACAACCCCGTATCAAGGAATGGGTCTCCAAACTTAATTCAAGGAAGAAAGAAAGATTGTTCCACATTTTTATACCAAACCCTAACCTCGCGGGGTTTCTTGCAAGTAAGGAAACTATACAATAAAATATAAACGTTTCTCATATCAGCCAAACTAACTATGTATGTGGCCATGGAGGACTGTACCTGTTTTCTAGTTCAATATTCCAAATAATCTATAACCATAGACTCTCACTACAAATGGACAAGCAAGTAACATAAGCATGGCAACCTGTAAATATGCATTGTTGCACTAGGGTGGCAGCCTTTAGCTTTGTGTCCAGATAGTTTGGCAGCAAATAAAAAGGAAAAACAGTTAGAAATAATGAAGAAATGGTTATGTGGTTGTAACGTTACCTCTTACTTTAGGAGTTGTTCCTAGAATTTAGGAGGTTGGTTTCAACTACCTATTTTTCAGTCATGTATTTAATATGTAATATTCATCCATTGTATGTATTGAGTGAACGAGAGAGAGAGAGTCTCCTCCTTGTATGAGTGCAGTCTTCAGGTGATGTACACACCTGTGAGCTGAAACTCCTTCTGATTAATTCAAGTTTCATTATTTTTATCTTGGTATCAGAGCTTAGGGTAGAGGTAGCCTTAACTTTTGTTTTTGTTTTTTTCTGGGATGTATCATTAGTTGCACATCTGTACATGTAGAGATAGCTGTGTGATCAGGTGGACCTGCAGTAACACCTGAAGCGAGAAGGCATCAGATGACTGATCATCTCTGAGCCGAAGGAAGGGATGGAGTGAAAACTCGGAGCGGAATTTTTTTTTAGAAGGTGCAGTGATTGGCGCGGGTTTTTCAAGAACAGTCGCGCTATTGGCACGGGTTTTGAGCTGAAAATCGCGCCAGAGAAAAGAGAGACCAAATTGGCGCAGATCCGTGGTCGATAAGCGCACCAATTTTCCTGCACATTGCGAATTTTAATTCTCTGGGATTAGCGCGGATTCGACGTCGATTGGAGTGCCAACCCTTTCTCTTTGAAAATCTACAATTTTTTTGTTGCAGATCAGGAGAGGCCCGGTGGAGGCACGTGGAGGTTCTGCTGGGTGGCAGCAGATTTGATTTGCCCAGTGGTGGCGAATCGAGATCCTTGATCAGCTCGGTGGCAGCAGATCGGATCTGCCCGGTGCTGGCGAAGTGAGATCCTTGATCAGCTCGGTGGTAGCAGATCGGATCTTCCCGGTGGTGGCGAAGTGAGATCCTTGATCAACTCGGTGGCAGCAGATCGGATCTGCCCGGTGGTGGCGAAGTGAGATCCTTGATCAGCTCGGTGGTAGCAGATCGGATCTGCCCAGTGGTGGCGAAGTGAAGTCCTTGATCCGTTCAGTGGCAGCATATTGGACTTGCCCGGTGGTGGCAGATTTAAGTGTTGGGTTGGGCGAAAATGAACAACAGCTTGGAATCATACCTCCACGAGTCTGGTAAGCTCGATGGAACAAATTTCTCCAACTGGAAGTTCAAAATGCAAACCTTGCTGGAGAGTGCAAATGCATGGTCGATCATCTTGGGAAATGAACAGAGAGCCGGAAATGCAACCCAAGAACAGGACTGGGATAAAAGAGAAACAAAGGCAAAAGTAATACTGAAGATGTCTGTCAAAGACAACATTATCCCTCATATTCAAGACTGCAAGTCGGCCGCGGACATTTGGAATACGATCAAGGGTCTGTACGAGACACAGAACTCAAATCATGTTCTAGCACTCAAAGGGAAATTGTTTGCATTAAGGATGGGCGAGAATGAATCAGTTGGTGGATTCATGGCGAGAGTTAAGGATCTGAAAGACCAACTGGGAGCCATTGGAGAGAAGGTAACAGATTCAGATCTGGTTACACTTACACTGAACAGAATGACAGATGAATATCAGACATTCATCTCAGCGTTGTCAGCGAGGGAGAAAGCCCCCTTGTTTGATGAACTGACAGCAATTCTGCTCCAGGAGGAGGAGCGACTACAGAATCTAAAGACTCAGGGCAATGATCTTGCTCTGATGGCAAAGAGAAGACAACACAGAGGAAAGCAACGCCAGTACCAACAACAGCAACAACAACCGCAGCAGCAGTAGAAAGGAGCCAACTCCTTTCAAGGGAAATCATCTAGAGGTATGACTGATACTTATGTTAAGAGATGTTTTTATTGTGGAAAGGCTGGTCACCAGATCAGAGAGTGTTACAAGAAGCAAGCCGATGAAAGGAGAAGCAAACAGAAGAAACATCAAGGTTGTTTTCCTGAAGAAGATGAAGATCATAACTATGATCTTAGGCTATTTACAGTCGACTGTGCACTTTTTGCATCAAGAGGAGATGATGACAATACATGGTATGTCGATTCAGGCGCATCCTCGCACATGACTGGTAAGAAAAAATATTTTGAGTTTCTTGAAGAATTGCTGTGGATCCAAAATTTTTTGGGTGATGACAGTGGGTATGAGATCAAAGGTTGTGGAGATTTCCTGTGAAACTACCAAGTGGCGATATCAAACATCTCAAAAATGTTTTATATGTTCCAGGAATCAAAAAGAATTTGATCTCTGTCTCTATGATAACAGATCAAGACATGCAGGTACAATTCTTCAAGAATGGATGTGTCATTCAGGATAGCAAATTGGAGACAGTTGCAACAGGAGTACGCATGGGGAATTTGTATAAACTGGATGCAAGGAGCATACCACGACAGGCGATGGTTGCAGCAACATCAACAGCTGAGAATCTCTGGCACCAGAGATTTGGACATATCAATCTACAAGATCTCATCCTGCTTAAAAATAAAGGTATGGTCGATGGACTTCCGACTTTGCATAATATCAAACTGGAATGTGATGGATGTGCATTAGGGAAGATGCATAGAGATGAATTCCCTGTGCATGTCAATAGAAAACAAAGAGACATCCTAGAGCTAGTGCATACAAATATCTGTGGACCTATGCAGACTAGGTCTTTAGGAGGTGCATACTACTTTCTACTGTTTATAGATGATTGCACTAGGTTCTCTTGGGTGTATTTTTTAAGAAACAAGAGTCAAGCTTTCAGATATTTTAAAGAATTTAAAGTGATGATAGAGAACTAAACAGCAAAGAAGATAAAAATTCTCCGCTCAGATCAAGGGGGGGAATACAGGTTAAATGAGTTCATGAACTTCTGCAAGCAGCATGGGATTATACAACAGTTCACAGTGCCACACACTCCACAGCAGAATGGAGTAGCATAACGCAAGAACAGGACCCTTGTGGAGTGCGCCAGAAGCATGCTTCAAGGTACGGGCATTTCTAATGGTCTTTGGGCAGAAGCCATTAATACTGCTGTTTATTTAAAGAATAGGAGTCCCACCAAATGTTTAGGCTTCAAAACCCCTTTTGAAGCATTGTTTGGACTCAAACCAGCAATTGATCATCTGAGAATATTTGGATCTAAATCTTTTGCTCATGTACCAAAACCAGATAGGAAAAAGCTAGATCCCAAAGCCTTGAAATGCATATTTGTAGGATATGGCACAGAGTATAAAGCATACAAATTATATAATCCTGTGACTCATAAAGTGTTTGCAAGCAGAGATGTTATATTTCATGAACAGATAGAATATGGAAAGAAAGACTCTAATGATGAAAGCCATATTCCATTTTTGATAGAACTAAACAGTGAAGATGAAGAAGAACAAGTGCAGGAGCAGGAGCAGAAACAGGAAGAAGCAGCAGCAGATGGCATAATAAGTGATGATACATGCCTGGACAGTACTGAAATAGAAAGAGTTGAGGTAAGTTCTTTACCTAGAAGATTAGGTAGAAAGACTAGACTAGATGCAAAACTTAGAGATTATGCTTTAATGTCCAAGATTTTGAACATTGTAGAACCCTTAAATTATGAAGAAGCAAGTAGATAAGATGAATGGAGGGCTGCAATGCATGAAGAAATTGAATCCATTTATAGAAACCATACTTGGGACTTAGTTGAGCTGCCAGAAGGAAAAACCCCTATAGGTTGTAAGTGGCTGTATAAACCTAAGATAAATGCAGATGGTACTGTAGAAAAATTCAAAGCAAGACTGGTAGCAAAGGGTTATTCAAAACAGGAAGGAATTGATTTCGATGACACCTTTGCCCCTGTAGCTAAACTTAATACAAGTAGAATGCTAATCTGTTTAGCAACAAAACATAAATGGAAGCTACACCAGTTAGATGTTAAATCTGCATTTTTGAATGGGGAATTAAAAGAAGAAATATATTTAGTACAGCCTCCTAGATTTGTGAAAAAGGGGCAAGAGCATTTAGTGTGTAAACTGCATAAGGCACTCTATGGATTGAAACAAGCACCCAGGTCATGGTATGATAAAATTGATTCATTTTTTGTTCAGCATAGTTTCCATAAGAGCCTCAATGATCCAAATCTGTACACCAAGATAAATAAACAGAGGCAAATCATTTTGATTTCTTTGTATGTAGATGACATGATAATAACAGGGAATGCAAATAGTTTAATCAAAGAAATCAAGCAGCAAATGTCACAGGAATTTGAAATGAAAGACCTTGGTGATCTTCATTATTGCCTAGGACTGGAAGTGTGGAAAGATTCTGGTCAAACTTTCCTAACTCAAGGAAAGTATGCCAGAAACCTGTTGGAAAGATTCAGAATGGAACAGTGTAAAACAACAGCAACACCGTTGCAACAGAACCTCAAGTTAAGCAGTGACGATGGCACAAAACAAGTGGATGCCACTTTGTATAGACAGCTAGTGGGAAGTCTAATGTATCTTACGACAACTAGGCCTGATCTGGCATACTCTGTTAGTGTGCTGAGCCAGTTTATGTCCAGACCACTTGACAGTCACTAGAATGCAGCGAAATGTGTGTTGAGATACCTTAGTGGTACTTGTAATTATGGTATTTTATACACTGACAGTTCTGATGTTACTTTAGCAGGTTATTCAGATTCTGATTGGGCAGGTAACCTGGACGATCATAGATCCATCACAGGTTATGCATTCAGCATCGGATCCAGGGTTATTTCATGGTGCAGCAAAAAGCAAAGTACTGTAGCATTATCGTCATGTGAAGCAGAGTACCAGGCATTGTGTGCAGTGACATGCGAAGCCATTTGGTTGAGGAGATTGCTTAGTGATGCAGGCGAAGGACAAAAAGCAGCAACCAGCATCAAAACAGACAATCAAAGCACAATAAAGCTTGCATACAATCCAGTTTTCCATAAGAATACTAAACATATTGATACTCAGTTTCACTTTGTACGGGAAAAAATACAGTCTAAGGAAATTTGTGTGGATTATTGTAATACCTGTGATAATTTAGCTGACATCTTTACTAAGCCTCTAGGGCGAATAAAGTTTGAATTACTTAGAGGGATGTTAGGTGTGCACAATAACCCTTTCTTCATTAAGGGGGGGAGTTAGAAATAATGAAGAAATAGTTATGTGGTTGTAACGCTACCTTCTTACTTTAGGAGTTGTTCCTAGAATTTAGGAGGATGGTTTCAACTACCTACTTTTAGTCATGTATTTAATATGTAATATTCATTCATTGTAATGTATTGAGTGAATGAGAGAGAGAGAGTCTCCTCCTTGTATGAGTGCAGTCTCCAGGTGATGTACACACCTGTGAGCTGCAACTCCTTCTGATTAATTCAAGTTTCATTATTTTTATCTGTTGCTTGGCACAATGCAGCAGTAAAAGGAAGAAAGGGGTTTGTGTTAGCTGTCGGAGTAGGGGTGGAAATGGTGGGCATGAACCCTATAAATAAACAATCTTTATACTGCTAGATGAGAGCTGGGATTTGTTTTCCCTTTGTTAAAATATAGGCAGAGATAGGAAGGGAGAGAAGCTAAAGTGATTGCAGAGAAAAGAAAACGAGTTAAAATGAAGAATGCATTCCATTTGAGTACTTCAAATAATAATAAAAATTGTAATAAATTCAGATAAGTTAATGAAATGAAAAGTATGATTCAAAAGAATGCATACCCTCTATGCATCAATTCCTTGTAGAAAAAAAACTATAGTTTCCAGTGAGATACAAACGAAGGGACTGCATTGTAATTTCTAGTTGTAGGAAATTGGTTACAAAAAACATTTCGGAAAATTGTGTTCATGACAATATAGTTTGGAGGTGGAATAGATAGTTCATAGAAAGTGTTATAACTGCCCACCAATTGTAAAATCTTAATGAATGGAAATATAACTAATGCAATATACAAACATAATGAATGCAATTGAAATCCTTTAAAGATTTTGCAAAAGACCTCTGGAGAAAATGCGTCGATGTTCTTGAAAAATAATGTTAAATCATTATCATTATACTTCTTTTTTCTAGAAACGATAGTCTTATCAATTGAATACACTTGATTGAAATTTCAGATAGAGCGCAAATATGACTGTAGATACACTTCTGAATATAAACAAGATTTGTCCTAAAAACACACATCATTTTGTAGGGGAAAAATGTTGGGAAATTAAATAGAAAAATGTAGCCCCTAGCTGCGAAAGAATACATAACAATAATGGAATTTTCTGCGTTTCCCGCCAAACGATTGTTTAATAAAATTTTATTGGAAGCATGGAGAAACAAACAGAGGAGGGCTGATAGAGAGGGCTTGCATTGTAAATGTAATTAGTAAAACAACAATTAATAAAACAATGAGTTGTTTAACAGGGGGATCTGAAAGTCATGTTCTAGGAAAATGAAATGAATTTCAGAGACCCAGTCACGCATTTAGGAGACCCAATCATCACACCTGTGGCTGAAAAATGCTGAGCGACCAGACCCTAATGGGGCTAGACATCAAGTTTGAGCCCTCGCTAGTGAAACAAATATAAGAAAGCATTCAAGAATGTAAATGGATAACCTCTCATATCCATTCTCATGAGTGGAAAACCCTTTCTGTAGGCCACCGTGACAGCCGAATCTATAAAATAGACAAGTGCCAGCTGATATATATCTATAGCAGAGAAGTGTATAATAGGCGTTAGAATTCAAAATCAGAAATTACCTATGCAGGGTTTTTCTTCGTATTGCTTGATTGGGTTCCCTCGAATGTCCGTAGTTCCTGTAACAATCATGATCGCGGTCACTATGAAAACCCTCTATGGTGGGGTGGTTCCACAAGGGAAATTGTGAAAACAATAGAGCGAAATGTCATTTTCTGAAACCATTCGAAACCCCAGGTCTTGAAAATTGCAAGTGTTGTGAGTGTCTTGAGCAGTGAGGAAAATCCTAGGCAATTTAGGGGATATGTTTAGAGTCACTGTCACTCTATCGAGCCACGCTATGAATGTGAGGTCTTAAATTAATTTTATTCATAGTCACTATGACTCTCTTGGGCCGTGAAAGAAACCATGGCTTGAAGATAAAAACCCATAGAGGTGAATTGAAACACTATACCCAAATAAATTGTCGAAGGAGGTGAAGTTATGTATGGGAACGGGTGGACATTTGCATTGAAGTGAACAGGCATTGTTCGCAGAGGCAGGCGAAGGAACAACGGTTGAAGATTTGTAGCGAAGTGCGCAAGAATTTTTTGGAGAGATGGGCAGAGGAACAATGTGTGAACATTTGCAGTGAATTGCAAAACCATTGTTCATAGAGATGAATGGAGGAACAACAGATGGAAATTAGCAGTGAAGTGCAGGGGAATTGTTCGTAGAGACAGGTGGAGGAGTGAAACGTGGTTTCACCGACTAGGATACCTTGCGCCAAACAAAAGCTTCTTTCACAATTGACCTGGAAATGAGGCCAGTGTTGCAAGACATACTAGAAGGACGCACGCAAACCAGGGTATACATCTGCCAAGTCATGTGTAGCTGCTAAATGGATGAACAGTGAATTCCATATCTTGAAGGGGAGCAACTGTCATTTAATTCAAATCAACTAATAATCATAATCCAATTTTCTAAGAAAACCTTACAACGTAAATATTAGATTATTAAAATAGAACTAAAATGTGATTTAAATAGAATTATAAAATGATTTTTTTAAATAGAAATAGAGTTGAAAAGAATAAATAATAATGAAAAAGAACAGGAAAGCGTTAAGAAGATAAGAAAATATTAATTAGGTAGGTGAAATAATAGAAAATATAGGTCAAATTAAATTGTAGTTAGAATTAAAATACTAAAAATATTGAAACAATAAATGATTAGATTATTATAAAAGCAAAAATAAGAGGAAGAAATTAGATAGGATGATTAAGACTAGAGAAGGGGGAGGGAAGGGGGACAATTAGGGGACGGGGAAGGGGCGAAGGTACTAAAGAGGACCAAATTAATAAGATGATGAGAATGAAGAAGTGAAAAGGGTGTACTAGATATGGTTAGGATTGACATCATTGTTAGGGGGATTAGTTTTAGAGGACAAAGAATGGATAATGGGTTTCCAAGAATGGCTATGCTTATATTCATCTTACTGATTAAAGTTGGTAGGGTGCTTTTCGATTTCTAGAGCTTTCCTAAGGACATGGTTTGAATGGAAGGGGAAAAAGGGTAATATTTTAGTTTTATCAAAAACAAATTAAACGTTTAGTATTGTGGGAGTGTTTATCGATGGAGGGTTTAGCAATTCGGTTATGGTAGTTGTCATCCATATGTTCTTCAAGCGAGCTTTGAAGGATCTCCTTGTTTGTCATATGTAATAAATTCCATAGGATTTTATGGTTTAACTGAAATACACAAGAGGGATATTCCCCATAGGTCCATATTAATAATAGTTAGTAGCACCATCCATGCCCTTTCTTAATTCCTTACCAAGAAGCTTCGTCTCTTCTCTGGTCACTCCTCTGTTGAGATTTTCTGTTTGAACTGAAATAGGCAGAAATCTCTGCAGGTGACAACAATAGAAAATCTGTTGCTGGATTATCTCCAGGTTGTTGGGAGCAAATTAATGCATCCTAAATTTGATGTGAGAGCAGCTAGATTCTCTCTACTATAAAATAGGTTGTCATACGGATAGCTGGGAGAGAGAGTGAGAGTTTCATTGATGTAATCTCCAAATTTTGATTAATATATTCCTGATGCCTATGTTTGGTGGACGTAGCCTAGATTGGTTGGGTG
>APFE031495087.1:0-20622 GCA_000404065.3 Pinus taeda
TAGCAACGATCTTCCCCTTACTTTGGGAGCGAACCAGACAGAAAATAAATTTCCTGGTTTGGGAGATGAGCTTGCTGCCTTTCTTAGCAGTGATCAAGGATGTGGCGGTAGGTGGGGCTACCTCCGGTATCCTGTATAAAGAATCACCCAAAGAAATAATGATAGCGCGAGGCCTTGACTCATACACAGCATGTCTCTTCCACAAGTATGGCTGGCCTAATAGTACATCACAAACATCCAGAGGTGTAACATAACACAATACCTTGTCAGTGAAGGGCTTGATGCTGTAGGGAAGGCAGCACTGCTGGCGAACTTTGAGATCTCGCCCTTCATGAAGCCACCCGATATTGTACGGATGTGGGTGCGGTGTAGTCGGTAGGCCCAACCGCTTCACGACCTCTGCTGAAATAAGGTTCTTTTGGCTGCCACTGTCGACAATGAATTGCAGCGGCGACCCCTTCACCCACATTTGTGAGTGGAAAAGGCGCTCCCCCTCCTCTGGGTCTTCTGGCTCATTCTTCTGGATCTTGGCAGTGGCGACAGTGGCACTGGAATCCGCACCAATGATCTGCTTCCCTTTACCATTCCCCTTGTCAGGTTCTGGCTCAGGGTTAGAACATGCATCTGATTCGAAAGCCTTCAACTCGGCCACCAGCGACTGCTTGGTCCGACACTCACTTGTGTTATGAGTGGAACTCTTGTGGAACTCACACCACTTTCCTGTGTCCTTCTTCGGTTTCATGGTGTTGTTCTTTTCTTGCGGCTTCGAAGGATTGTCTTGGGTCACCCCGCCTTGGCTTTGACCTTTGGGCTTCGGATATGTAGATCCAAAGTCTCGCTTCTTCTGTTTGAACTTTTGCTCGATTTTGATAGCGTATCGGTATGTTGTGCCGAGTGAGGAGATGTCCAAGAACTCCATCTCTTCCTGGATGTATCTATGTAGGCAACCGCGATATTTGAGTACCAGATTCAGCTCAGAATCTTTGATATCCAACTGTGTGAAAAGGGTGTGAAAGATGTTTGTGAACTCAGGCACATCTTGGTCTCGTCCCTGTCGCAGCGTGGTCCATCTGATGTATTTGTCCTCATAGCTTTTGACAGGGTAGTACTGCTCCTTGATGGCATTCCTAAAGTCATTCCAAGTGGGTGCAGCTGAAAATAGTGAGCTTGTACTTTCATACTTCTGCTCGCAGTAGGTTTCCCACCAGTCCTTGACGTGGGGGACTGCTTTGAGAAGAGCGAAAACAATCTTTTCCCGACTTGAAAATTCATGAACAGAGAAATACCCATCTAGCAGATTTAACCATTTATCTACGGCATCCGCGTCTATTTTACCCTCGAAGATGGGGATTTCAAAATTAACATGTACCTTAAAGGGTGTGTCGTTTCCAGAGTCGCTGCTGGAAGCCGATGCGTCACCTCTAGGTAGCCGCTGAAGGATCTGCGCAAAACTGTCCATCATCGCATTCCGTTGTCGCTTGAGGGCTTCTTCGAGCAAGATTTTGATGGGATCTCCTGCCCCCTCGTCTTTCTTCTCGTCCGCCATGGGAGGCCACGGATTTGCGGGCCTGGTACTTGCAAAGGTTCAACCAGTTCAAGCCCAAACTCCTTATATCCTGACCTTGTCGGGGACATGCAAGAAAACCGAAAAAAAGCAGACACTCCGATACCACTGATCCGGATTTAAACAGGAACGCAATAGATTATGAGATAACTAAATACAGAGATGCAGCGGAAATAACACTTCAGTTTCATTAATGGAAAATACCGAAATATGCTTACAACCAGAATTGGAAATAAACCAGCTAGGACTATGGTAGCTTATCTCTGAGAAGAGATGTGCGGCTACATGTCTCTGAACTATTCCGAACTGTGTTACAATGAGGCTGGAAGCCCTATTTATTGTTGAGAAACAATGGAAAACCCTTCACATTCCAAAACCTACTCCTAGAAGATGAAACGCCAAGTTGTGGGCCCCGTTTTGGGTAAATTGGTACATCAATTTCCCGGGGTCGTAACTTTGGCATACGATCTCCGTTTGACGCGTATGATAGCTCGTTAGAAGGATCTATCCGAGAACTACCACTTTAGGAAGGGAAACATCAGTCCATGGACCGATATTGCCCCCATATTTCCCAAAAAACATCGTTTAGGGCCTCAAAACGGCTCTGGAAGTTCAGGCCCTGAAAAAACTGCTAAAAATAGTAAATTGTGCTACATTTACGGAAACTGAAAAACTGAAAGAGACAGTTGCGGGGGTCCAAATGGGATAGGTGGGTGGCCACCAACATCCACCTGGATCAATTGTACATCATGCTATGTTGTGGTTATGAGTTGCCTGTGATGAAGTCTCAGATGATACTTATATTGCTTGGGCTTACATAGTTGTTTTTCAGATCAGATTTAATGATGATTGTGGATGACCTTTTCATCATGCATACACTACATATATGTTTCTTACATGGTCATCTTCATAAGGACAAGGATAAGTACAAAGCTTAAGTACACAACTTCATTATTTGATGATGAGCCACTAATTTCGTTTACGTTGTAGTCATCATGCCTTGAAAGATGTATAAAGTTCATATGGTGCAGTTATGATGCAGGATTCCTATAGCTCTTGGCTCTCATGTGGTTGAGGATTGTTGTTGTTGATGGTATCAAGAAAGCTTGACAAATAACTATGAGCTCATGGTTTGCTAGATACATATTGCTATCTCTTTATTGGATATACATTATGATGGACACATGGATGATTACTTAAGTTCCATATTGATAAAAATTGTTTGTTAGCCAAGAGAATGGTGTTATTTCAGGTCTCATGAAGACGTAGCTATTTAAAGACATGGATATTTAGAGACATGGATTACTTAGTCACATAATGATGATATGATGATAGGTTTGATACTCACATGTGTTGATTAATGCTTATCAAATGTGGGATGTTCCCTAGTGATGATACATTGTTGATATATTGAGTGATCTTGTGGAAAGATCATGCAATTCTTGATGATGATGCTATGATCATGGATGATAATTATGGTGTTTTCACATAAATATGATATTTTTGTGTTACTGCTTGGAGATACGACATATTCTTACTTGATTCATGGAAGGTTATGATAACACTCTTTCTACTAAGGAAACAAAGAAAGTTAATCTTGATGAGATCAAGAGGATGAGTTGATATCTATATGCAACATACTTTGTCACAACATGATGATATTTTTGTTGTCATATCTTGGGAACTAATGATGGACATATACAAGCTTTTGGTCTGGATGTTGCTGATAGATGATTATGGAGAAAATCATATATGGTGTATGATAGTTGCAGATGACTATCATCATCTTGTCTATATATTTGGTCTTTGTTATAAATGTCATGTATATCATTTAATGTAAAGGTCATATAAGGGCCCATAATATGTCTTTGTCTATCATAGCCTTTTAATGAATCATTTTTGGTCATATGATGTAATTTGTACCCCCACTATGAATGGGAAGGATGATGTAATAATTGCTATGTTTTACTCATGTATAAAAATTGGTATGTCCCCACATGGTTGGGTAAATGTGTCAAATTTGGTATATCCCCACTTGTTTGGGAGATTGATGTATGTATGAGTCATTGGTGATAGGATTGTCATACTCACATAGTTGAGTTATAGAGTCATTTAATTCTTTTAGAAAATATTTTTACAGACTCTGCATGTGCTCACAGGGAGCATGGACATTATAATGCATCTCAACATGTTCAAAGGGGGAGTTTAATCATAGAATTCAGCATGTGCCAAAGGGGAGCATGATTAATGTTCATATTTAGTTGTTTAGATATGAAATTCCTCATCTTGGTCACCCCTTTGTGCTTGATATCAAAGGGGGAGAACATCTTGGTCCACTCTTTACCCTTGATGTCAAAGGCGAGGGTATTTTGGTGTTTCTTGTTATCTCTAATAGTTTCTACAGCTTGCACTAATCAACACCAACATGGTTGCCATCATGTCCAAAGGGGGATATTGTTGGCATTATGATGCATGTGTTGTACTTCATCGCAACCCACTTGTAGCAAAACAAATCACTTGTATATGGTAACTAGATGAGTGTATGTAACTAGATGAACCTACAGGAGATATATCAGAGGTGATAGAATACATGGTAGTTGTGTTTACAAATGTGACAAAATACGGGGCAGCTCAAAGGAATCATTTAAAAAATAATATGGAAAATCGCATTATAACAGGTCTATTTAGAGGGAACAAAGTAATGGTACAAAAGAATAGGATGAAGGAGCAAAGGACTATAGATCAGAATCAAGAAATTGAAGAAAGAGAATGGTTTAAGAAGTATACGCTAGTTCACCTCGTCCAAGTAGCATATATATGCGGGTTCACAGAACAAAAAGATCGTATATGTATGCACGCACTTTCATAAGAGGAAAAGCACGTATAGGTTGGAAAATTAAGGAATTCAAGAGTAGAGAATAATAGGGGTAAATACCATGGTATTAGCCCATAATATTGAGTGGAGTAATGACTATTTGATTCCATCTAAGAAAAGCATAGATACTAAGTGTGGTTTTAGTCTGAGGTATTGGACTGAGGCTTTTTGTCTCAGGTATTGGTTCAAGGTTTTGGTCCGAGGATTTTTGTTTGAGGTATTGGTCCAAGGTTTTTGGTCTGAGGAATTGGTTGAGGTTTTGGTCTAAGGTATTGAAAAAGGATCTAAGTATATAAGGAGGAGAAGATCAAAGGGATAAGTGCACAAGTAATGAATATCTTATGGAGTGTTAGATCAAAAGAAAGTATGCATGTTATGTGTTTTTAATCCTTTGCTTGATCTAGACTAAGTATGCACCTGAGTGTTTGATGAGATCTAATGATGGATCTGAATCATAATGACTTATAAGTATGTGATCTGATAATGGATATGCTAGATTCCTTTTCTAAGACACGTTTTATCCTTTATATGTGATGATCTGGGTATGTGTGAAGTCAGCAATTGCAACAAAGTTACAAGTATTTTAAGATTTATATGGCAGTTCGCTTTGGTGAAGGTGCATATACACACTAGTTCGGCTCTTCCAAGTAGTGTATGCAAAAGAAAATCTTGATGTTCAGGTGTTACTGATGTATCAGATCAGTGTTACTGTTTTATGGATGTTTGTCAATGGTGTCTCCATTAGATCTAAAAATAAAATTGATTATATAAGGAGATTGAGTCTGGTTGATTAGTTGATTAAGAAAGAAGGGTGATCCTTGTTGCCATATGTTTAGAACTCTGTAATCTAACAGTAGATCTTTAGAATTTCACTAATTGGTACAGTTTATGGTTCAGATGTCTTATGATTCGCTATCTTTAGAGGTATATGCAGGTTGGGCAAAAGGAAGTACCGTATACACACACGCTTCCTTCATTGAAGAAGCGTATACATTTTGACACATGCCTTTTGAGGTTACAATTAGTCTTGGTTGCTAATGTAGTGTTTTGGGTTCACATATGTGTACTGGTTACAATGATCTATCTGTTCAAGTTGATTGGTTGAATTTGATTAAGTTTGAATGAATGGTTTATTCAGTTGTGTCAGAGGTTCAATGATTGTTTGATTTAGTTGTGTCGGGGGTTCAGAGGTTTTAGTGATTGATTGTTTCAGTTATATTAGAGATTGATGACTGGGTTTAGTTATATTAGAGATTGGTGATTAGGTTTCAGTGATTGGTTTATGGAGATGTATGTGATGGCTGTATTGCGATGGTGATTGATTTTGAGCTTCAATGTTACTAATGGCTACAATGTGAAAATTTGATGACACATGGCATTCATACTCCAGTTTTATGTACTAGGAGTATCTAGTCTAAAAATTCATGAAACTTGGTCCCGGGAGGATGCTGAGGGTCGGAGCCTTTAGTGAGGAAGTTGAAACTTCCTAGTAATAGTGGTTGATGATTTAATCAAGGGGTTGGAGCTCCCTCCCAGTAGCAGCTGGAAAATGAGTGAAGGTTGTAGCCTTATATAGGTCGACGCCTATGTACTAGTAAACATATCGGCTAGTACAAGAGCTAGGGGGTTGTAGCTCCCTTCCAGTAGAAGCTAGAGAATGAGAGAAGGTGGTAGCCTTCTTTAGGTGGGTTCCTGCATACTGGTATGAGCCTGCACCAGTACAAGATTGTAAATAGATTATTATTTATACTAAAAGAAGATAGAGACAACAACAGGAGGTGGTTTTTCTCCCGCATTGGGTTTCCATCTTAAATCTTGGTGTTCATGTGTGTTTTTTATGTTCGATGGTTTATTAGTTATTGATGCACATGTTTACTATTTAATAAGTTACTGATGCACTGATTAAGGATCAAGACATGATAAATTGACTAGATCATAAGTTCTCTGGGTATATGCTTGTTTCTCTATTCATAGTAGCATGTACACATAAGTTCACTTCACTGAAGTAGCATATATAAATATATTTCGGAAATCAAACATTATTGAAAAATAAATATTGATTCATCCCCCCCTCTCACTATTATTTCAAACAATTGTCTTACCTTTCGTTGCGCTTGCTCATGAAAAGAGCTTCATTTGAGTCTTTCATTACTAGTTGGGTACCACACATCTCTCCTGAATCTCCATTAACTTTTCCTCTTCCACACACCAATTCCCAATAGTCAAAACATAAAGGGAGAGAAAAGAAACAAATAAGAAGAAATCCATGAAAACCAATAACAACATGAAATTGCAATAAAGTGGCATATCTATGCACCAAACATATGGAAAATTGCAAATCCAGCACAAGAATCCCAAAAACCCAAGAAAACAAGACTAACTACGAACACTATGACTCAATCCCCATGGTTCCCAAGAAAATCTTAACCTGAGCCTTCTTGAAGATTTCATGAAAATTTCTCTCATCATGTAACTCCTTGCAAAACATTGTTAGATACACATAACTGTCAATGCATATATAAACATAGCAATACACTAGTTACCTTATATTTTTGTTCCATGCTCATTGCTAGCAATTAAACAAATCCACACCATGTCTCAATTCACTGCAATCCCCTTGATAGATCCATCTCTAGCTAATTCACATATTAAGTACATGTTCATGAGTCTAGAATATTTCCACATCATGTTGGAAAAAATCAAGGTTAAGAGAGGACTCACTCATTTATGATTAGGGTTTCCAAGCATAGCCAAAGGAATTCTTGTCCAATTCCTTCCTTTTAACCTTTTACTTGGTTGTAATCAAGGCTTACTAGTACTGTCACATCACCAAATGTTTGTTATATAGGCACATCAATTGTTACCTTCTTATGCTAATAAAAAGCATGTTCCCCTACAACTTGCTCACACATGTCAGTATCACATTCTAAATATCAAAAAAATCATATATAACAATTTGAAATAACCCTTTACCATGACTAACAATCATGTCATAATCCGTAGTCAATCCATAGTCCATAGACACAATACTACAACTATCACATACTACACTCTAGTACATATAAATTGTTTCAACATATATGTGTTAGTAAAATCATCTTAAAGCAAAATCATTTGAACACATACTCATATTATGCAATTCACCAAACTTTCAACCAAGTTGCAACATACCATGTTAAATAAATTAACTATAGGTCATAATCAAATAGTCAAGCACCAAATATATGACATAAGCAAGCTCGTTCCTTACTTTATCTCAGTGGAGGCTATCTTTTCTGTGCAATCAAGCTAGCTAGCACAATATAATTTCTCAACACATAAGCTTAAACATAAATAAGATCATGTTATCCATAAAAATCACTAACTAACATGTTCATATCCTAACTTATAAACAATATTCATTTATTTGTAGAAATCAAAAATCTACGATCAGTCTAGATTAGTATGACACCAACACGCAAACATGTCGGCTCATACCTCAATATCACAACCATAACCATCTACGTAGGCCAAGCCAAGTTGACGAAATTCATATAACATCAATATATTCAATGCAGTGAACATAACCATCATTCATATGGTCAATCAAATTAAACATCGATATCTCAATGAGATAACCCTAATCATCAAGTTCATAACATATAACAACAATAAGTCATATATCATGTTCATCAACAACATATAGCCTAATCATCGTGTTATCTAATGTAAAACAACAATAGAAATGTAGGTTAATATCATTCTTGACTATCTGACACATGTTCATATAACTACACTAATCAACTAACATCTATCATGAATTCAATCATAACATCGAAATACATGTACATAAACCCAAGGTATATAACCCTAATGCATATAAAAATTCTTAACCTAGATACCTGCATATCAACATACAATACATGTATGACGATTTGCTCTTACCCCGAAGCGTAAAACTGCAACCTTATTATAATGATATGTATTTCCTGCTTTACCTTAGCCAAAACATTAGCATCATAACATACCAATATGACCCTGATGACCTAAATTTCATACCATGACTTCAAAAGGCATGCTTGACCTACTATTCATGCATAACTATACAAACAGCATTCATGCATGAAAACTACATATATGAATATAACACATGAGTACAAACCATATATACATCATTCTAAAAATAGTCCAGTCATTAATGCATGACCATGTCAACGACACAAACAATGACCTCATGTATGACAGCAAGCATTACTCCATTGTAAACATTTCCACATGTAACCATTAACATGCATAAGAAATGCCTAATAAACTAGGCCCTAAACCAATACTTCTCCCTGAGGCTTTACAATGTCTCCCACCAAAACCGGTCAAGGGATTCCTAAGCCTTTGGGAATGAACCTTCAGACCACCTCCGACCTGTATTCTGAAATCAATATGGAAACCAAAATCTCAAAACCTAGATAAGCATCCAAACATACCACAACATCTAGAAAACGGGAAGGCTAGGCTTAAAACCACAGCCTTAACCCGAAAAAAACATGCCACTTAGAGCAAGAGAACCATAAACCAACATACAAGGCCATGCATGTCCAAAATAGCTAGGAAATCACACATGGAAATAGTTACCTACAGGTATTTTTGTTGAAGATGCCTGATTCTGCTCCTCTTCCTTGGTCCTTTCTTTTCTTTCCTTTCCTTTTCTTTCTTTTCCTTCCTTAATCCAAAGCTGGAGTGCTCCAAGAAAACTCTAAGTGATCAAGAGTGAGAGAGAGAGAGAGAATAATGAGAGAGCTATGAAATTGAATTGACCAAGAGTTTAACATTGTCTAAGTTTGCCAACTAATCCTTATAACCCTTTTTATGAATGATGCCTCTATTTTCTTCACTTTCCATTATTTTCCTTCAATTTCCTCCTCACGTGCAACTTGTGACTTTTTACCTTCCTTTTCTCCTATTTTCGTTTATTTTCATAGATAAATGTGCCAAAAATTCCTTTTTTTCCTTTTAATGCCTTTGTCTTAGCTTTTGCCAATTTTCCTTAGCCAAAACACACATCTAGTGATGGTCACTAGGATATCTTTGTTTAACATTTTCCCTGGAATACATGTCCTTTGCCCATGGTATTATTTTGCCTTTATTAACTTTTATTACATAAACTTTTCATAAGGGTTGTTACAGTTGTACAATACCTTTCCATAATAAATTAATAACATTTTCATGTAATTCCATACTTACAAAAAATCTTATGGAAAAAATCACAACTAAAAGATATATTAAGAATTGAACGATATATTAATAAATATAAATAACAAGAATAAAATCCATGAACGTTGACTATATATTATTTCTAAGAATCAGAACTAACATAGTTAACCATTTATGACAAAAAAATATATTTAAAGTAAAAACCTTTTGTTTTTAACCTACAAGTATACCTCATGTTACTTTAAGCCAGCCTAGATTCCTCTTAACTCCAAATATATCAAGCGCCAAGAGGGATCAAATATCTCGAGCTGCAAACCTCTTTTTTGAGTGCAAAATTTGAGGAAAACTTTGCACCTCGAGAGATTTAATCCCTCTAATCGCTTGATAGATCCGAATTTAAGATGGATTTAGGCTAGTCTCAGTCATGTGCGGGCAAAGAAAATATAACGAACATATGATTAATTTTATCAGTAATATTTAAATTCATTTAATATTAATGTAATAATTTTAATTATGTTAAATATGTCTGAGATTAATATGGCCATTTTAATTTTAAACTTTCTTAGTTATCTCAATTTCGTGAGATGATACATATTGTTAATAACTTTAATGATGAAAATTGATGAAATAAAATTTTGGAATGTAAAGTGACAATGTAATAGTGTTCAATCATATAAAATGTGAATAATAAGAATATAGTCAAATTTTACAAATACTCTTCATTGTGATTAATCTGAAACTATTTTCTTTTACTACTGTTATTTTCACCCTTGTTACTTTTCTCATGTTTTCATATCGATTGTCATATTTTCATATCAATTATATAAAATGGACAGGTTAAATCATAAACCATTTAAATATTTAGCTCGAGTAAACATCATACCTTGTCTCTCTTTCTCTTCAATATTAATAGGTTAAATTATTATAACAAAAAAATCAATGTATATTTTCAAAAAAAATTGTGCTTACACTGAAATCAGTGCACAAAGTTAATTCAATCACTCTAAAAATAATGTAACATCATACATCCAATTACATCAAATCAGATATCAACATCTACATTGAAATTACTGCATCTCATGCAAGCAATAAAATAAGATTATAAGTCAACATTTACACTGAAATCAATGCTTCTAACACAAGCAATGAAATAGGAATTAAAATCAACATTTGCACTCAAATCAATGCATTTAGTGCAAGTAAGAAAATAAGATTATAAAACAATATCTATGATGAGCCTAGTTATTGTAGCAAGAATGTTGCAACTCCTAGGGCTACCAGCTTTACTTATCAACCCGAGGTTCTTACACACTTGGTAAGTATGCTATATACACAAGTAGAAGTGAAGGTGCTACCTGTTGTCGCTGCTCATCTGGAAAGGGACCCCAACGGTTCCAAGCCAGACTTCTATAGGGTTAGAAGAAGCTTGATTTTGATGGAAGGAGAGCAAACCTAGTCTAGGGGAGAGCTATTCTACTGCAGAAATGAAAAAAGCAATCATGTAATCCTAATTTCCTAAGTTGCAGAAGTAAAAACGTCAAAAACTTAGACTAAGGGTTAAACAATGGAAACTAGGCTAGGTCTGTGTCTAAGTGGAAGAACGGTCAGAAATCAAAATGGTGGAAAGGGGATGTAATGAGCAACAGAGCATAAGAACCATTGGATCAGGCAGGTGGAAAGCGAATGAATGGCTGAGATCAGATCCCAGGATGGTACGTAGGCAGATGGCCGAACATGATCAACTAACTATATGGACGACTGAGATTATATCACGGTATCAATTAGTAGATGGATGACGAAGATCGTCGGAAAAAGGAACATGCGTAAATGGTATCGCGTGAAGCGACAACCGCTAGATCAGGAGAAAGATTGGCAGTGGAGATGGAAGCGCGCAAAAGAAAAGATGCGAAAATGGGAGAGGGAGTTTAGAGGGCAGTAAGTGGAATATCGTGTGCCCCCAAAGCTGTAAGAAGTTTTGTAGAACTTCACATTATTAACCTCCCCGGTCGACACGTAGCACAGGGAAATTGCTCATATCATGTGCCCTTGGCCAGATAATGGTCGTACAGGAGATCCATGCGATATCACGTGAAGGTTGTCAGATCTAGCAAGGCAGATATATGGTGGGGAATGGACTAAGCAAGTTGGTGAGCGGGTGTGCGATAGCCATCAGATCAGCTGAGGTAGATTGACGATGGTGATTTAAAGGGAGAAAAGTCAAACGCAAAAAGGAATTTGAGAGGTGATTGGTCAGGCTTTCTATGTAAAGTGATTTACCAGCAAAAACTGTTTAAACATGAATTTAACAACTTCTACTCAGGTGTTTTGTGCTGAAGGGGAATGACATGGGAATGTGAGTGAGGTCTAAATGACATAAAGAGAGCAAATCTAACTGATGACTATTAAAGGGGAAGAGTGGCATTGAACTCAGTAATTATGTTTAAATGAAAAACCCTTTGTGAAAACAAAAACCCATCATGGTTTCTTCCTCACATCATGGTCCCAGAGGGAGGAGGTGAGGCCGAGACACGTGTGAGCAAACTTGTGGTTTTTTTCCTTTCCATAAGGCTAATTGAAAGCATGAATGAAGCAAACTAAATCATAACTAATTTGTTCTGCACTACTGTAATGAGACTACAAATATTCAAGCAAATGAACAAGAAACTAGAAGCTGCTTAAGTACATGAACAGGAAAGCCATAAATCTGTGTTGAACCACTGTAATGAAAATGCATCTATTTAACAAAATGAAAAATCAAACCATGCATCTATGCTACTGCTGCAATGGAAATGAACTGCTTAAGTAAATGAACAGAAAACATGAATCTAAGCTAGGATAACAATACAATAAAGAGGATCTTTGGCTGCTAGGGTTGAGCCCTAACCCAAGAGCTTCAGACCTCTAAGTTAACTCAGTGCTGGCTCAAATCGAAACTCATCTTCATTATAAGATAATTGCATTACACCGAACTGTTACAAAGCAGAGTTCTAGAGTAAAAGTTCGAATCTTGACTAGCTAACTAAAAAGAACTGAGGTCATCAGCCTCTCTATTTATACATCTAAAGTCTCAATGGCTTCCCTCAAAATTAGGGAGGTACAACTCCCAACTTAATGGTAACTTTTTCTTTCATTTTCACTAGCTTGACTGCCTTCTAGTAGGGAGGTTGCTTGTACTTCCACTTGCTTGGTTGTCTTTTCGTACTCCTAATTTGGTTGTTTATACTTTTAGCTGATGGAGGGATATTCAAATGGATGGGCAGTAAATGAGGAGGATTTACCTACTGTAATTCCAATCCCTTTCCCATCTGATTTTTTACCAAGGTCTTTTACGATAGTTCCTTGCCTTTACCTTTTATACTGGCATTTCCTGCGCTTTTATCCTTTATTCATGCATTACAAGCACATTAGACCACGAAACAAAATATCCAACTCTAACTCATCTCGTAAGAAAAATATAATCAAAGGTATGCAATAAGTTGTGAGAATAGTTGGTTTGACTAAGCCAGGAGGTGAACTCAGGCCAATTAAGGCCCATATAATTACTCATTGATGAGACTCACCAATCTACACTGAAATAAATGCATCTAATGCAAGTAAGAAAATAGGATTACAAACCAACATCTACATTAAAATCAATGCATTTAGTGCAAGAAATAAAATATTATTAGAAACCATTTATATTGAAATTAATGCATCTAGTGAAAGCAATCAAATATTATTAGGAACCAACATCTACATTGAAATCAATGCGTCTAATGCAAGCAATCAAATAGCAATAGAAACCACCATCTACACTGAAATCAATGCATTTAGTGCAAGCAATAAAATAGGATTAGAAATCATCTACAGTGAAATCAATGCATCTAGGGCAAGCAATCAAATATCACTAGAAATCAACATCCACACTAAAATCAATTCATCTAGTGCAAGAGATCAAATAGCATAAGGAATCACCATCTACAACTGAAATCACTAAAATCACTTTTCATCTATATCTCTATCTCCCTCTGTCTTTGCGTATCAACCCCAAAACATACAATATCTTTCTCCAATCTATTTATCTCTCCCTCCCTCCTCCTCTCCCTCTCTCTCTCTTTTCCCCTTCTCTCCCTATCCCCGACTTTTACCTCTCTTTCCTCCTATTGTCTTCTCTCCCTCTCTCTCCATCTTCATTATCACTCCCTCTCTCTCTCTCCACATTCCTCTCTCTATTTCTTTCTTCTTACCTCCTTCTCTCTCCCCCTCCAACTCCATCTCCATTTCCCTTCATCTCTCCACTCTCTCACATCCTCTCTCTCTTACTTCCTCTCTCTCCCATTCTCTCCCACCTCTCTCTCTCTCTCTCTCTCCAACTCTCTTACTATATCCCTCCCTCTCTAGTCTCTCCTCTCTCCCCCATTCTCTACATCTCTCCTTCTCTACCACTTTATCTCACCCCCAAGCATACACTCTCTCTCTTCGTCTCTCCCTTGTCACTCCATCCCTATATCCACTTCTCACTCTCTATGTATTTCATTTTCCCTACCTCTCTCCTCCTCTCCCTCAGCATGCCTCTCATCGACTTCTCTCTCTCTCTTTATCTCCTATCTCCCTCTCTCTTCCCCATCTTCTTCTCTCTCTCTCTCTCTCTCTCTCTCTCTCTCTCTCTCTCTATTGCCTCCAATCTTATCTCTTCCCCCGTCACTCTCCTCCTCTCTCTCAAGTCATGTCTCTCGTTCTTCCTCTCTCTCCCTTTATCTCCTATCTCCCTCTCTCTTCCCCAATCACTCCTTCTCTGTCTTTCTCTCTCTCTCTTTGCCTTCCAATCCTATCTCTTCCCCGATCTCTCTCTCTTTCTCTCTCTCTTTGCCTTCCAATCCTCTCTCTTCCCCAATCACACTCTCTCTCTCTCCAACTATGTGACTATATCCCTCCCTCTCTCCTTCTCTCTCCTTTGCCCCCATCTCTCTATCTCTCCTTGTTTGTCTCTTTATCTCACCCCTAAACATACACTCTCCGTGTCCATCTCTCCCTTGTCTCTCTCTCCCCCTCTCCACTTCTCACTCTCTATGTCTTTCTTCTTCCCTCCCTCTCTACCCTTCCAACTCCATCTCTCTATCCCTCCCTCGCTGCCCCTCTCTGACAAGTCCTTTGTCTCATCCTTCATTTCTCTCCCTTTCTCTCCTACCTTCCTCTCTCTTTCCCCGTCTCTCTCCGTCCCCCTTCCCTCCAATCCTCTCACTATCTCCCTCCCTCTCTCGTTCTCTGCCTCCCCCCTCCATCTTTGTCTCTCCCTCTCCCTCCCCTCCAATCCTCTCACCGTCTCCCTCCGTCCCCCCTCCATCTTTGTCTCTCACTCTCTCTCTCTTACCCTTCTCTACCTCTTTCACTCCTCTTTCTCTCTCTCTTCATTCATCCTCTCCCCTCTCGTTAAGTGTATTTTCATCTCTCCCTTGTTACTCCCCCTATCTCTTCTCCTCTATCAATCGATGTCATTGTTCTTCCCTCCCATACATATCTAGAGTTAATATATATCATGATATATTAATATATTTTATACTATTACAAATCTAATATTGTATTAATAAAAAGTTATTAAATTTAAGAATATTAATATTATAATATATTAATATGAATATTAGATTTAATATTATTAGTATTAATCTTTTAATATTAATATTAAGGGTTAATAATATTTGTTTTGCATAGTATTAATAATAATTTGGCCCATAGGCTTTACCTAAAGTAAACCTATTTTTTAAGTGTTACTAAGTATAAAGAGGTTTACTAAGTAAATATAAAAATATGTTTTATTTATTTACCATACCTCTCCCTTATTCATATTTATATTCAATTATCATATCTCTTTTATTTACCATAGTGTTTGGCCCATAATGTTGGTATATAATTAAATATTGATTTCTAATCCTATTTGATATATTTTTATTTATTTACCATAGTTCTTTATACCTCTTTTATATTTATTTATCTACCATACCTCTTTTATAAATATGGTATTTACCCCATGGTATTAATAATTATTTGTCCGGTGGTATTTGGCCCATAGGTTTCCCCCATATAAAAAATATTTTTTGAGTTTCGTAAATATAAAGAGGTTTATGGAGTAAATACAAAAAATGATTTTATTTATTTACCATAGCTCTCAACCAAATATAAAAAGAAAAAATGTTTTATTTTTTTTCCATGTGGAAAAACAAAAATTGTTTTATTTATTCACCATACTTTTGGTTTATTTATATTTATATTTATTTACCCTGCCTCTTTTTTGAGTGTTAGTAAACGTCTTTATATTTTAAATTTATATTGTGCTTATTTGATTTTTAAATAGGACCGACATTATATTTAAAATGTTAAACATTACTTTTATGTTTAACATTTACGTTTACATATTTATGTGAGATCTACTCCCATACCGAACTTCATTTCCATTCCAATAAATATATATATAGAAATTGGTAACATTTTTCTAAATATATTTTTCTTAAAAAATATTAAAAAAAAACATATAGGATTAACAAAAAAAGCACATAAAAAAATATATTTTTAGGCCGATAGGCCTTCCTTTGAAAGGGACCTTCGTCGTCCTTTTCATTCTCGCGCTGACACTTGTCATGCAATTTTATGGAGATAAATATTTAAGAATTAACACGGTTTTTTCGTTAAACAAATTTGTAACAAACGCCATTTTTAGCTGCGCCGTTGAATCAGATGACGATTCCCCGAAGGAAAGCGACCTTTCCCGTCATCAGCGGTGTTCCTATTTTGTTGCCGTCTTAGGACTGAGCCATTCTTTTATTTCTCCGCCGACGTGGCACTAAGACGCGAGGGCACGCCTTTCCTCGCAATCGATTAGTGCACGGCTGTTTACCTAGGTAAGTTGATAATTGTTTGAAGGCTGTCCGTTTAACGGTATTTGTTCAAATATAACGGCGTCAGGCATGGAGTTTAACGGCGTTAAACTCAGAGGTTAGAGGCCGTCTAGGTGGAGGTAGGAAAGAGAAGCTGTCAACTGCCGCCGAACGTGACCGAAAATGCCGCCCTGTAGGAAATTAATTACGGAATGTTAAATTTCATAATATTAAACTTTAACACTAAATAAAGCACCATTATTTTATTTTCATGATTCTGTCAATGTTGGAAGGTAACATGGTTATAAGGACAATGTAATAGTGGAAGGTAATATGATTATTGTTAATAATTTATTTATTTTTTAAGCGAGGAAATTTATTATATTCGTTGTTAAATGTGAATTAAATTTTTATTATATTTAAAAAATCATATCAATTAGTTTTAAATTATTAACTTGTTTTTAATTAGTTTATCTATTTTATATAGTTAGGTTTAAGGACAGGTTTTTTGTGTTATTTTGGAATATCTAACGTTGTGGAAAAAATAATCTCTATTGAACTCTTATCATATAAAAATGTAAAATGATTATTATTAACTTATTTGTAAATGTGAATTAACTTATTATATTAAAAAATTACATTAATTTGTTTTTCATTAGTTGTTTTATTTTATATCATTTAGGTTTAAAGATAAGAAAAGAATATTATTTTTAATATTATTTAACTCTATAAAAATTTATTTGGTGATATAAAAAATTAAATTTTCATATATCTTAAATTTAAAATTCTCATATATCTTAATTTTTAGGGCAATAGGCTTTCCTTTGAAAGGGACTTTCGTCGTCCTTTTCATTCTTCCGCTGACTTGTCGTGCAATTTATATTTATTATCTTTGTCATTCTATCTATCCACTTCACATCTGTGTGCCGAGTTTATGGCACAATGCTCGGAGTTTACTGGCTAGGCTGCATGCATGCCCGGTTTTGCGCTTAGTGCCATCACATGGCACACCACGCGGGTTCTGCCAAACCTTTGCACTACCTCGCCGGTAATTTCGCACGAGCTAAACAAGAAACTCCGCCGCACACAGACTTGTCCGTCCTTGGAAATCTCCCATGACTTCCACCAGCATCAACTCTCCAGTGTAAAAACAGCATTGTTCCTTGTTTAGCCTCTGCATACATGCCTTCTCGGAGGGACCTCAGTGAGTTGGTGCTACAGGCATATTGATGCAAAATGGATATCGTAGTTTGTTGACAGATTTGTCCCCTGTTTTTGATCTCTGTATGCAGATTCACCACTACTGTTATACAGTCAAAGAAATGTTGAAATTCAAAACAGATACCCAACAGAGCTATTCAGAGTTGTTCACAACCCATGCCATTTGCATGACAAGAAGTGGAGGAAGCTCTTTGGTATTATTCGTTGAAATGGGCCTTTCAGAAGTTATAGTCAGTAGAAGATCGGGATGTGTAATATCTATATATAAATCTGGTCTCCATATACGGTCTTAATTTAGGATACAAAATTCTTCCGCTAAATCATTACCAAAAACAATCCCTACTGCTGCACGCTAGTGAATCAAAATTCTGTTCGCTATGTGCTATACTCTCTACAGATATTTATTTTGGATTAACATGGAAATATACAAATTTATAGGTAATAGGAATGGATTTCAAAGAATATCAACACCTCCAGCTCAATTATAACGCTTAAATTTCGGTATATAAATATATAAATTTCAAAGTGTTCACCTAACCATCTAATAACTTCCACCAGCATCAACTCTCCACTGTAAAAAGAACATTGTTCCTAGTTTAGCCTGTGCATACATGCCTTCTCGGAGTGACCTCAACTCGATACTAGTGATAAACGGATCATCGTTCTGTTTAAAATGTTAATAATTTATTTCAGAAATGCTTGGATGGAGAATTTGTGTGGGTCGGTTCCAATCCCAGATTTGCCTTCGTTGCTGGCTATCATTAAAGATTTGAACTTATCATGACCTGAATCAATGTTGTTTCCTATTCTTTTTTGTTGCAGGTTCGAGGGAGAAGGTTGCGTAGCATTTCCATTTCCATTTCTCTATTTATGCATATTTAATTTCTTTTAATCTTTAACTATACTTCATTTTCCTATTTGCATTCCTTCTCCAATCTTGGACAGATATGGCATCTGTTAGTGCTTGTGTGTTTTTTTAATGTGAAATTGCTATTATTTTTTCGCTGAAGTGCGCGGGTAATTTTGGGGAAGCTGCTTATAAGAATCGAGAAAAGAAGTAAGGACGCAAAGATCAAAATTAATCTTTGTTAATTTTATGGCCATATATATGTGCCGCATTTATTTGTGCCTGCTTATAACTTCACTTCGCCATTGTACAGTAATTACATGATCAGACAGAAAATACATGTTTGGGTGCTTGCCAAATGCAAAACACTGTAATTTGTTTTGATCAAATGAAAAATGAAGAAACTATCATAGCCTCAGAAGATTCCATGTCTGGTTCGAATTAGCTGTATGATTCTCAACTGTATATTTCAAAAACAATTTGGATAAAAACAAATTGAATACCAAAGTCTGGGAGCAAACACGTATTTAGGATCGAGAGTCCTGTCTCTGGCCCTCTAGAGTTATCTTGCCGTTTGGTTTCATTGTAAGAGCAAGCCCATGCAAACCTCTTACAAATATTCTTTTGACTCCACCTGCGATTGTTCAGCCATTGTAATCGTCGACCATTTTCTATATGTCACTTACACAACGTAAAATCTTTAATCTTCTTGTGTTCCGTCTCTCTGTGTTTTTCTCCGCAATTTATGTTTTATTAAGGTACATATTTTATCTTTCAAGTTTTGAGATATTTATTTTTTTATGAAGGTGCATATTTTATCTTTCAAGTTTTTAGAATTTATTTTTTATTAAGGTGCATATTTTGTCTTTTAAGTTTTTAGATATATCTGTAATTAGGTAAATTGTCTCAAGAGCTAAAGGTTAGAATATCTACTCAATTTTCTTGGTTATTTTTAAAAATTTGATATTCTAAAATTAAAATATTTTTAGATTTCCGGGTAAAAAAACAAAAGATACATGTTCTTTTTTCTCCTTTTTCCCACATTTCTTTTAATTTTTCCACAAAAAAAAGTGATTTCTCTTCACCTTTTCAGCAAACCAGAGTTGATGATAATTACTCTTTAAATAAAGAAAAAAAATCACTAACTCACATGTTAATATACTTCGCTCCTAATAGAATTAATATACTTCACTACTATTCTTATTTTAATTTTTATTGTAAAGAAGCTTATTCCTTTTTATTAATGAAAGGAATTAGTATGTTATTAAAAGGTGGTCATTCGTTTGACCTCTATTTTGGGGAATTCGTTTCGAAAGTTTGTAGGAGGGAAATCTTTTTAAAGTAATATTTTGTTTTAAAGAATATAGCATATTAAAGAAAAAAATTGTGCCTTGTTCACATAATAGTTAATATATCATATATTATTACAAAGTCATAAAGAGTCCAGTGAGTGAGCGAAATACATGGCAAATGGCTCGATTGACCCACATCTCTTAATGTGTAGGATCAGTATTAGGATTGGCTGGGAAATGTTCCTATTTCATTGATGTTTTGACAAAATAACAAGGAACATTCTCTAATGAAAGTAAGCTTCCACACTCCAAACTCCAATACCATGTTTGATGAGGACATTGCTATCCTTACACCTGGGATTGTTGCTAAAAGGAGGAGAGGTAATTTTGTTATTTGTATCTTGCCTCAACCATTTAATGAATTTACTAGGGTTCTTGCAATGTGTGGTAAAGTGGAGATTCAACTAAAAGTAGCACATCAAGAAGGATTGCAGATGAAAAATTCCCTTCAGAAAAAAGGTAATAAAGAATATTATCAAATATCATCTGCAACTGCAATTTAGTCCCCAATGCATCGTATTATGTAGATGTCAGGAAAGAAAAGTGAGTGGATTGATGCTCTCTTGAACCATGCTAGAGACTAGCCAATTGCTCTTTAAATAGACTTCTATGAACCCTTTCTGATCCAATTGCACAAGACTACTTTTTGGTTCATCTATAGACGAGGCGAAGTTTCCTTTCAAAATGGGTTTCAAAATTTTAATAATTTAAATTTCTATAATTAAATA
>APFE031495088.1:1977-14856 GCA_000404065.3 Pinus taeda
CTCAGACTTAAGAATATTAGGCAAGAAATTATTAATGCTGGTTTTCCCGCAATTGATGATAGCTTTATGGTCACAATTGTAATTGCTGGACTTCCTTCTTCCTACACGCATTTTTTGGAGATTCTACAAGTAACTGGGAAATTAGAAAAACTAAAGTTTGATGAACTCTGTGAAATGTTGACTCAACATGACAAAACTTTTGGGAAGAAGAAGAAAGTTGGGGAAGATGTTTTTCTCACAAAGGCTAGCACTAATAAGTCATCAGCAGACAGTTCTCGAGGCAGAGTCAGAGGGAATCAAAATCAAGCAGCACATAATCGAGGTCGAAGTCAAAGCAGAGGAAACAATTTTAACAGAGGAGGAAGAAATAATTTTCACAGCAGAGGATACGATCAAGAAAGAGGCAATTTTCAAGGACAAGGATATAATAATCAAGGTAGAGGACAATCGCAACATAGAAGTCAAAGCAGAGGCAGAGGACAATCTACAGGAAGAGGAAGAGACTTAAGTCAAATTGTGTGTCGAAGATGTAACAAAGTTGGCCATTATGCTGAAGATTGTCGAACTTCACTTAATAAAATTCCCAAGTTTCGGCAGCATTCAGCACAATTTGCCAATGATCAAGATGAAGATAACTCAAAATATATTTTTACTTCCTCGCCAACATCACAAATTTCATCCCATCTTAGAAGTGACTATGAAGATGCCTGGATCTTGGATTCCGAGGCAACTCAGCACATGACTTGTCGACGTAATTTTTTCTGGAATTTTCAAGATTGCCAACTTAATTCCATTTTTCCTGCTGATGATACAAAACATACTCCTTATGGAAAAGGAGTAGTAAAAGTTTTTCTCCCTGGCATTGGAGAAAAAATGATTTCCAATGTATGGTATGTACCCAGATTTAAGAAAAATTTGCTCTCTTTAGTCACGATTCGACAAGCAGGACATCAGGTGATTATGGAAGATGGTTTAGTGAATATTAATTCAGTGAAACAGAACTTGAAAACAGTCATGACATGCTATGAAGATGGAAAACTGTTACGGATGAAAGGGACAGTTATTCCAAGGAATTCTGATTTTGCAGGGGCAGTGACTACAGGTATTTCACCTATAAGACTATGGCATGTAAGATATGGACATTTGAATTTTGAGAGTCTTTCTCAATTGCAGAAACAAGGAATGGTTAAAGGACTTCCCACTTCAAAGGGAAAATGCAAAATGTGAAGGCTTGCATTTATGGCAAACAAAATCGAGAAAGTTTTCCAACAAGTTCATGGCGTGCAAACAGGCGGCTACAACTAGTTCACAGTGATGTTTGTGGACCACTACAAACTTCCTTTGGTGGATTCAAATATTTCCAACTATTCATCGATGATTTCAGCAGAATGACTTGGATGCAAATATTTCCTAAGTCTAACTTAGGAAATTTGCTTAATTAATAGTAATTAATTGAGTTTGGTGAGAATTCTCTAGAAACTCACATGGATCGATCCAGAAACTATATGAATCATCAATTAAGATTTAATCTTGGTCGTTGGAGCCAAACAGGAAGATATAAGAAGGGATCAATGTGGTGATGGAGAACACGCTTCAGTAGTTCGATTTCTTTGTTAGATTGATTTCCAGAGAGCAGCAGCAGTTGTCAAAGAGCCAAAGATCGAAGCAAAGACAATGAGGCGCACTGAGATTGATCCGGAGGAAGTTTTTCCAAATACGGAGAGGCAGCAGCAAGTGACAGAAGTGATCAACATGGAGGCAGTGGAAGGACTGCACAGTACCTGAAGCAGAGAAGTTCGATTTAGCTAGGAAGGAAGTCGATTCAGTTTCGAGAGGCCAAGAAAGTCTTTCAGGTGGCTGGAGTCACTTCCAGTAGCAGGTCAAGCTAGACGACTTGCTCAGAGGTGGATTCGAGCCACAAATGTGAGAGACGGCGTAGGGACTACGCAAAGGACCTACGTTGGGGTTTGGACAGCCAATTTTTCTGAAGAAGCCAGTGCGGAGATTGCGTGTGGGGTGAGGGAATTTTCTCTCTAATTATTTATGTCAGATACTTGTTGATTAGATTGCCAGTTGGGCATCCATAGATTGTACTCAGATTTCATTGTTGTGTAATAACAAAACCCTCATCCGCTGCACCGGTTTTCCCACATTGGGTTTTTCCAGGGGCGATTGTCCTCAAATAACAATGTCACAATTCTTGTGTGTGTGTGCTAGAATTTCTCATTTTTCTAGTATTTTATTTTCCACAATATTTTATGGTGAAAATTGCAGTTGTGATTTTATTCATTGTTTTCTGTAGCAAATAAACTGCATAATTAAATTTACAGTTAGGAGAATGATTTCTAGTTCCTGCAATAGATGAAATTTTCACATTATGAAATTGGAGGACAAGGGCATAAACATCCAAAGAGTAGTTTAATTTAAGTTAAATTACAATAAATATCCACTGATGGCCAATATTGCCCAATGGGACTGTAAATCATATGAAGATAGATGACAGTATTGGTAGTGCAAAAGCATCTCCAAAAGAAGACAAAAAAAGCATATAAATGCCAGAAGGAAAAAGCAGGAAAAGCTAGAAAAGAAGAGAAGGAAGCAAGGTTGCATCAAACTGCATACAAGCAAAAGTGTACTCTGCTAAAGTTTCAACAGAGGTATAGACAAGCAAATAGCTTTAAAGCTTGCTCTTGAAATACAAAAGTAATGATATATGGCCCACTCTACAATCATCAATATTAGCCAGATTAACAAGATGCATTCCAATTCCACGGGAACTTCAAGCTCTGATACCACTATAATGGATCATTGCACAGATCATCCAGCATAAAATTGACTCCACAATTTAACATTCACTAAGCAGTAAGCACAAAATCATAAAGACACTAGGTAACTAAAATAGAAACTCATTCCAGCAAGTTACCGATAGAGAAATCTAGGAATACCATATTATTGATCTCTATAATGTTGAGCAACTGCATAAATAAACCTGACCAATATATAATACCAACAACAAACTAAATAACATGCTTTGAAGAGCCTACACCACTGCCAAAGGCAAAGGGTCAGCCCAATCCGTTGGTGCCACTGTTGCCAGGATATCGCTGATAATCCAGCCTGCTGTGCAGGTCCTGGGTTTGATTCCCTTGACAACAGGTGCACCAGCCTAAGCCAACCTCATTACACTTGGTACCATCCTCATACCAGGGGAAGTGCCCAGGAGTTTCCCAGAAGTTATTTCCAAGGAAAAAAAGAAGTCTTGAACTCTGCCTCAAACGGAAGTCAAATCAGAATGGAATCCACACACAACAATCCAACAACAACCACTTATTTCCCTAACTTCTATTTATAGTCAATGAAAACCAACGCTTTCCAAAGTAATGAAGGAAAATCCTACTGTCTACTTCACCAATCCTCATCTAGCAGGTGCATTAGGGAGATACATGCAGTCCATCTGCACATAAAGCTAAGTAACGTGTTGCAGTAATTATTGTTCTTAATTACATGCAACCATCATGATTCAAGAATGGGAAAGTGGTAGTGAGAAAACCAAAAGAGACTTCTTTCCTACTTTGTAATCCTCATTTTAACATAGATGTTAGACTGTGAAAAAGAGATACCTAGTTCACATTCATACTGAATCTAAGTTTAGATTGTGGCCTTTAATTTCAGAAAACATTTCAGTAAGTATAAGAAATATCTCTTAGTCATCTTGATGGCAAGAGTAGACAAGCTTAGATCTCGTTAATATCATAACATGTGAAATAACAGTTTAAAAAGTCCCCTTTCTTCCTCGTTTAAATTTTCTTAAAGGCAAATAAAACACGGAATTCAACCAAGAAATAGAGCTTACCCAATTTCATGATGGGAATATGATGTCACTCTTTCTGATTTTAGTACGGCTGCTAGCTTTAGCTTCACAAAACAGCACAAGATGTTGAAGAGAGCAGCAAATAGCACCAAAAATTTCAGATTCGTCTAACTTCCCTAATCTTTGCCAACTGCAGGCTATTCCAACCTCATGACACAACCTCTACTCATCACTTCAGTCATTGTTCTTCTTCTATGAACAGTCCAGCATTTTTCATATATCTGCACCTTCCCTTTGCTACAATGGTCCAGACTTGACCTCAACAAGTGCCTTCTCCCATCATATCATGAAATGACTTCCAGCTAAATCCATTTTTCCTGTATTGGAGCCTTTCAGATTCCTTGTATTATTCCTCCAAAATTGTCCGCCCACAAATAGTACAACTTTCAGCAGCAGAATTCACATCAGGGTACTGCATTTTGACTGCTAAGACCAACCTGAAACATTGCTAAAGATCTCATACTTCTCATCTTTTGATACTTATTGACATCTATGCATGTTTTGGAGCCACTGGACTTTAGGATGCCCCTTCTGGCGGCCTGCTTGAAAGGGATAATCCTGAAAACTATCGACGCAAAAATCAAAAATCGCTGCAAAAATGCAATGAGTTTGGACACTACCACTTTCAGGGTTTGCAATGAAAAGCTTCACCAAACCCAAGCCCTCGCTGCAGTAGCCTAATCAGTCTTTAAAAATTCCAATTATACAACATTTGCCTTGCCTGAATTCAGACCATAATTTATTAAGTCTGAGAATAAGGCTTGTTTTGTTTTTTCTTATCTCCGGCTATTTGTTCAATTGCTGCTTCAGATCAAAACCTCCCAGACGAATCAAAACTCTGGCTTAACTCTAAACTAAACTTTTTTACGTCACCTGATGCAGAAATTTTTTTTCTTGACTCTGCGTACATAAATTTATCTCCGTACCCTTTTGAAGATGCATAAACATTGCTGATAAGCATGTTTCAACTGTCTCTCTCAGCTCCTGCTATTCCTTTACTTTCATTACCTGAAAGTGATCCCCGGATGAGACACTGCTGTAGTTACCGTGAAACTTTCAAAAAAGCTTCTGCAGGACTATAAGAAACCCTAGGAGATTCGAATCCTCACTTAGCACCTCCGTCCTTTCTACAAACATTATTTTTGCTTAAGGATACTTCAAAGCACACGCAGAAGAATTTACCATGTCCTTATTCGAAGCTGGATTTAGCAAAAAACCATCAGCTTCTCCTGACCTCAAAACGGTTTCCTCCTTGGAATCCAAAACTACCTTGCGAAAATCCGATTGCTATAAGATTCTACAGACTCTCTGAATTTAACAGAAAATTGTAGCATTATCTGTTTGTAGCTGATTTCATGAAAAAACCTGCGAACTGCCTCATCTGTACCCGACTTCCGTAATCAACCTATGGCATGACTCATTACGCTTGACTTCATCTAAAAAGGCAAAAGGAAACCGGCTAAGAATAACCAGAACATAAGCTGATTCTTTTCAAAGTCATTTTATGGTTTTCTTGCTAGGAGCTAATTGCTATGTCGAAATATAGAACCCAATTTTTCCTAAAGATTTCCCTCGAACGGATTTCTACTGAAGTTGTAGAAGTTCGTAGTTGCCGGAAGTTGTTTTCTTCCCAGAATTTGCACATTCCATGGAAAGAAGCCGCTTCCATTTAAAATAATTTAGGCACTATTTCCCGTGAGATTAAAATCTGCACAAATCTTTGAAAACTTCACGAGCCTGAAGCCAGTTTCTGATGATAATGCTAAAGGTGACCTTTATTTAATCCGATTTCCATCCAAATTTAAAGAATTTGACTTTCTCGAGGCCGATTTAACAGGTTTAAAGGACTCCATCGAGCATATATTACGCTGAGAAATAAACAGATTAAATATTTTCTCGCCTAAGACCTGATTTCAGCGAATTATCCTGGAAAACATCATTTCTTCCCATTCTGACAGAGATATTTAAAACTTCCTCTCCATTTTCACAATTTAATAAGGAGATTTCCTCGCCGAAGACAAAAGTATTGTTGACCTCCCGGACTTGACGTACCTCGTTTCAAAGTCTGAAAAAAAATTGTCCCTAGAGGACTCCGTAATACGTTCAATATCAGTAAAGCACGTCGTTCGGGCTCGGATCAAACTGTGCCAAGCCAATTCATATGCTGCGAGCTCGAAACTTTACTCACATCGACCGAAGACCTACTCAGAAATGGTTCATCTGTAGCTGCACGACAGCAACTGCCGCAAGGTAAAGGTTCCCTCCAGCGAGGCAAAAGTTGTGAACAAACAAAAGACTTCCTGGCGGAAGGCGTGAAGGTTCTCAGCATAAAAATCGGGTTCTCCATTCAACAAGATTTCGCATTGTTACGAATACATTAATTGCCGTCCAGGAATTAATTCTGACAATAGCAGTATTTTTTTATTATTTATTGTTCCAGAATATAAATTTGTTTTATTGCTGGAGACATAAAAGGTTTTAGAAGAAATGGAATAAACATCGAACAATCAAAGCTTAAAAATAATATATATAATATTAAAAGAGGTTGTGTTGAAATAATAAGGATTGGGGTTCTGAGTTTGTGGATGTAATTTTGTTAGTTAATAAAATGGAGGGGTGGAATTAGGAGGACGTTAGATATTTTTGAATTAAAGTAATTGTTCTCAATTTAAAAGAGTTATCTTTTCTTATAAATAAAAGATTTATTTATTAATTTAAAATATAATCTTTCTCTTATTATTATTATTATAAATATTTATATTTTAAATGAGAGATAATTTTTTTATTTTTATTTTATATATATAAATATTTTTATGAGTTTAAATTTATTATTATTATTATTTATAATAAATATTTTTATACTTTTAAATTAGATATTATTATTTTTATTTATTATAAATATTCCGTGGTTTTAAAATTATTTGATTATAATGGAATGGTTTATATATATAATTTTGATTGTAATTGAAATGGTATAATTGTTTTGATAATTAATATTTTATAAGTTAATTATTTTTAAATTTAAATAAGAATAATTTATTTTATTTATTTATTTGAGTGGTAAAATTAATTAATGGTTATATGTAATTATGTGAGTAAATGTAAATAAAAGGATAACTTAAGTGATAACTAGTAGGTTTAATTTTTTTTTTTAGGTTTTATTTTCCGAAGACATGTTAGTCTATAGGGCAAAAATCCGAACATGTTGAAAATCTTGACCCGAAGGAATGGAAAAGTGGAAAAGGAAAAACATTTCATTTTAGAATGTGAGGCCTTCAAAGACAACACTAAAAGCTATGCAGATATGTTGGCAGCTAGCTCTTGGGATAATCTATTTAGCGAGGGTTTGTCGATTTTGAAGCTTCATAGAAAAAGGGGGTAGAATACATCAAGCAGATGAAGAAGCAATCTTCCCATATGCTATCTTTAGCGTCTTCGTTGAAAATAATTTCTAATTTCTTTCTTTCTTTCTTTCTTTCTAGATATTGAGGTGAAAGTCATGTTAGTAATGTTTATTTAAATATCTTGATATTAAGGTTGAATAGTGACATCCATTGTGATTTGTTTAAGTCTTGAGATTCTTAGAAATTACTAATTCACCAATTACCCTTTTTAAAAAAATGTTAAACAAATTTAAATCTTCTTAATAATATGTTTATTCAACAAGCAAGTTATTTAATTTGGTTGAAGTTAAGTGCAAGTTTTCACCTTCCCACCATAGATACCTTTAGTCCTCAAAAGAGGACTAAAATGTAGATGTGAAATAACAATATAATTTGTATGCAAGGAATAGAAAATATAATCAAAATGGATAGTATGAAAATATATATGGGTTTAAAGACCTCAAAATCCACTAATAAATCAATTTTACCATTTTAATAATGAAAATTGAAATCAACTCCTAAAGGGCAACTTAATTGGTGATGGTCATAATGTGAAGTCTTATGTAATGTATATGGTTCAAGGTCCAAATTTTCTCGATTTATCATGTGAGCTAACCAAAATTTCTTAAATTTTACTTTAAATTAAGCAAAAAAGATACCATAAAAAATGATTAAACTCATTCACTATTTATACTACTTTTTGCTTGCAAATATGCTACCTCCAAATACAAAATTCAAATTATAGTTTTATTTTGCTATTACAACGAAAGTGGAGTTGGTTGCACTCGCTACCAAAGTGAATTAATCTGAAGTAAGAGCTTAAAAATTGACTACTTCTTCAATTTAAAAATGGATTCATATAAAAGGTGAGAGATTAAAAAGTCACTACTTCCTCAATGACAAAATCTAAACTATGTTGGTTAGATTATTGTTATAATTTATTATCACTAATTTAGGTTTTAATATTAATATATTTGGTAACAATTATATTTAAGAATTTCCGAAGTAACACATATTAAGACTTTCAATGTGATTATAGTTAGAAAATGTAATTCCTACTTGTCTTAGGTGTGATGCTTTCTTAGTAAAGGAGTTTGTTCTCATTCTTTAGGAGTTGTTTAGATCTAGATGCTTCCTAGATTGGTGTGTGGTTGAGATATTCTCCCAACCAAGTGCTTATGTGTCGAAAATAGTTTGTCTACCTTGAGACAACACTTCATGTATATATATGTAATATTATTTCGTTAATGAAAAGTGTTCTTATATAATTGGTTTAGGATCGATGAAAGAATCGGTTTCAGTAACCCTAGGCTATGCGACCCTACAGCATTTGTTGGCCTCGAAAGCAGTTTGACCGAGAGAAGTGATCATGATTGGGTTAAATCTAAACAAGGATGGCTCGATCGTAACACTCGCAGGTGTCATTGTCATGGCTTGATTGCAAAATCTACCGACTAGATTCTCATTGGTGGATTAATTTTCCCGGCGGAGGTAAGTTCTTTTGATTATCTGGTTTTTTTCTTTTGGATGGGCGGCCCATCATGGTCGGTCTACCCTGGGGATCTCAATTATCTTAGGAGGGCACAACATTAAATAACCTAATCGCAAATGGCCCTAAATTTCAAAAAGCTCCTTTGTAACACCCTTTGCCCACATCTACCCAAGCAACCGGCCAAGCAAGGTAAACATGTGACGAGAGGCCACTATGATATGATTCGACATCCTAAGTCATGTTAAAGAAGTAGAATCGACATAAACACACCATACAGACCTTCAACATCAGCCTTAGGACCCTCGGAAACTAATCCAACACTTCAGGCAGCTTGCCCTTGAGTCTTGTTATCACTCCTCTGGATCTCCAAGGCTGAGAAGAGTCCAGCTGAGGTAACCATAGACCAACCTTTTGACTTGGTAGCTAGCCCTACCAAGCCGAAGAGGGCTCTCTGCAAAGAATCACAGCTAAGAGGGTTTGATGGATTAGGGTTTTAGGCTAGGTATAAAGTTCAGAGGTTGTTTTGATTTGATTTGATGGGGTTATTGATAGATGAGGATATTAGGTCAAAGAGGATAGGTCAAGGCAAATAAGATATGATTGCAGACATTCAAAGGGGTAAGGTAGGCAGAAGGCTTAACACTTAAAAGGTGATTTGGCAAGATGTTTTAAGACTGATGAGGAGTTA
This sequence comes from Pinus taeda, assembly GCA_000404065.3. Classification (NCBI taxonomy): domain Eukaryota; kingdom Viridiplantae; phylum Streptophyta; class Pinopsida; order Pinales; family Pinaceae; genus Pinus; species Pinus taeda. The sequence goes on from APFE031495088.1 coordinate 11,412, forward strand.
GGAAGAGTATAGGAGATGTATTCTTCCTAAACTGAAGAAAAAATGGACAAATTATGATAACTTTCCCAAAACAAAGCATGAGCAAACATATATTCTGCCTGTCAACTTAAAAATTACCATATAACAAACATTAAATGGTATATGAACTTACAAAACTTTCATACAAATGATAATAGAGAAGAAACAATGCTAAACATTCATACCACATGTATCCCAAGGAAATAGTTGCAACTCATCTATTAAAACTGGCCAAATTTTGATACAATAGTGTCTCTGATCAATACTACAACATCCAACTGAGTCCAACCTCTAAAAAAGAGTGAAGAAAGGGAAGATATAGACATCAAAACAACCTTCTCTCATCCTCAAGGGTTGAATCCTTGAGTTGAGGAAGAGATCCACAAAAATATGAACTGATACCTAGAGTGTAGGGAGGTCCAAGTGACTCGTCCCTAATTACATTGAAACATATTCATTTGCCTTGATGATAACTTTTACCTGTTGAATCTACCCCTAGGTAACTTATCCACATCATTACTACATTTACCATCCTTAATTACATAGGTGAAAACATCATTTTCTGAAATAAAAGTCAAAATTACAGTGAAAAATCAAAAAAATTAGCAAATGATCAAGTGCGCCATTTTTCTGTCAAGTGCACCCTCACAGTGTCAAGTGTGCCCTCTCTGTTGTAGGTTGATTTTGACTAAGTTGTATGTATCCAAATCAGGCTCAAGATGGCTTGTTGGAAATCCCTTCAAGTCTAATTTCTGGATATGCCTCTAGCTTGCAAAATGAAGGTGATTTGACCCCTCAAAACTTCATTCTCCCAATACTGCTATATGTGTAGCGCCTACACCAAAATTGAGGTAGAAACATGATTTTTTGCTTCTTCTTTTTCCCTTTTTACCTACTAGTTTTACAAACCAAGGCTCGATAAGTGGTTTTCTTAGATGTATTGGTCATTTGGAATCCACTGGTGATCTTCATTTGCTCAAAAAGTGATCCAAAAAAGCGTTTGACCATGTTGCTAATATAACACTATCCAAAAACACACAGAAAAAGACAAAAATTACAAAAATGAGCCAAAATGCTTCAAATTGGTGAAGTGGTCGATGATGGTGTGGCTAGGATTGGAGTGAAGCCTTTGCAAGTATATCAAGTTTCTTTTTCTTTTCTCGATGAGTTAGGGCTTCAATCTTTGCATTAGCTACCTTGAGCTTTGCCCTTGCATTTCTTTCTCTTTTGGCATAATGTTTTGCCATTTTTCTCTGAATGTCATTTTCTTGAATGGCCTTGTCTAGGAGCTTCTCTAAATGTTGGTTTACCTTGTCAAGCCAATGCTCTCGATTCTCATTAATCATGATGGAAAATTGTTCATTACATGTGAGTTGATTTGCAAGCTCAGCCTCCTTTTGTCTCTTTATTTCTAGAGCTCTTTTCAGCCCTCTAGTCCTAGGTTTTCTTTTTGGTTCTTGCTCTTATTCAGGTTCACCATATATTCCATAGGTCTCATCAAGCTTGACTTTCATTTCTTCTCTTTTTTCCTTGACGAGCTGAATCTCCATGACATCATGTTTGGCTTGAAGCTGCTAGTTTTATTTCTCATAATACGAAATAATATATTTGGACCTCTCTAAGTTGGTATAGAGCTCCCTGATAAGTGCATCTTTTTCCTTGATGACAATGCTAGTGTCCTCATTGCCATCATGCTCACCTGGGTTGACCAAGTCAAAATCTTGCTCTGTCTCATGGAGGTCCTCCTCCTCATGCTGAATCTTTGTCTCTGTCATCTTTTCTTTGCCTTTGTGTACCTATTTGTTGGTGAAGAAGGAAGGGCCCCTCCCATAATCTATAGGGCAAACACCTGCTTATGACCTCTTTGATTAGTATGTGCCAACGTTCCCAAATCTGTCCTTTTAGGTTTGATGACCTCAACCTGTTTAGTATGCTTCGGCTCACTAATCTCATCTCTGCTAGGTGACTCAATGTGCTGATGAAATGGTGATGGTGGAGGTGATGGTGAAGGAGACTAATCTGATGATGATGCATGATATGTGAGCTGAGATGGAGGAATGGATATGGAAGGATAAGATGATGAAGGCACATTTTGAACATTCTGAATAGATGGATCAGTGAATATGGGATTGGCTATGAAGGTACTCCATGCAATGTTCAGTTCATTGAGATGATAGAGGACTATGATTTTGATGAGGGAATGATGGAAAATACTTCTCATTTGATGTTCATAGTCTCTTTTCTGGACAATAAATGCCATATGTTGAGCATCTTTACGCTAGTAAAATGCATTAAGAGCCTCATGTGCTAGGAATAAAGTCTAGAAAATCTATCTTCGCATGAAAATTATTTCATGATAATCTTCATCACTGGGGCATATTTGTCCAGGAGATAAGAAAAAGGAAAAAACTTCTTTTCCTCTTTCTTGTACCTTGGTTTTATGAAAGGCTCATAGTAATGTTTCTCCAATTCACTTTGCTTGAACCATTTCTCCCCAACATTTGGGATCCCAGTGGTAGGTGATATAATGGCAGTGGATATGGTAAAAGTGACACCATCTAGACTAACTTGGTTGTCATGGAGGTTAGATATGAAAAGTCTAGTCAACATGGCATGGTGTTGGACTTTTTGAATTTGCTCACAGAATTCATAACAGCCAACATTTTTTAAACATGTCACGACCTTAGGAGATGCCAAGAGTTCCCTGATATCTGTTAGCTCAAATCTGAGTACTCTCCCCCTTTGTGTGGTCTCTTCACCTCTGTTTCTTCTCCCTCACTGTACGGTTTGTTTTCTTCTTCTTTCATGGTGTTTTAATGTCAAAAAACTAGGGAGGTATGATGTTGGTTGAATGTGGGTTTCAGGAATAAGGAATGGGAAATGGAAATTGAGGGAGATGGTGTTAGGGATTTATGAAATGGGGGAGGGGACAAGGAATAGTAACATGATGGAATTTAGGATGGGGAAATTATTTACAGGTTGGGGGTTGGGATCCTAGGTAGTTATAGCACCTAGGGCCTAGGGTATTGGGATAAAGGGTTTAGGGAAAGAGAATTGTAATGAGGGAAGGGTATGAAAGTGTATGGGAATGCAATTCAGGATTTGAGAGTGCAATGGTGATTTGAGGGAGATACTAGGGTTTTAAATGAGTAAAACACCAAATCTTTAATGAAACTTCAAAATACCACAAGGAATGATTGTAGGAGGAAGAAGAAATATATTTTAAACTGGCACTCACTTGCTGGAGGTTGAAGACAATGTTGTCGGATCTTTGGAGGCAATTTGGCGAAGTCTAGAAGCGTTTTTGACTTTTATGGGCAAGGAAGTGCACCCTCTCTTTGGTAGGTGCGTAGTGCCAGAAGGAAGTGTGCCCTCTCTTTGGCAGGTGTGTAGTGCCAGAAGGAGTGCGCCCTCTTTTTAGCAAGTG
>APFE031495090.1:0-12229 GCA_000404065.3 Pinus taeda
TCCTTGCTTTTTGGGGTCTTACACTGTGCAATTTGCCTTGATCTCAGGTATTTCATTTTTTTGGAAACTCCAAATCAGTTATTAAATAGGGAAAGGACAGAAACTCTTTAAATTTTTTAGCTCTTAAACTATAGAAACTCTAAATCAAAACACTGTCAACTGAGTTCCATCATCTATCTTGCATATCTATAAAACCCAAAACAGTGAAACAGATTGCCTCTAGAAAAGAGTTGCAACTCACTTCCTGATCATATTATCTTCCAACAGTTTGAAAATAGCATTCAGACAGGGGAAGGCTTTACTCCTTTTTAATGAGTTTCTTACTTTCTGCAAGGCTCTGTGTCATTACCCTGTTTCCAGAAATTATCTTCAGCAAGTTTCACTATGTTATAATGACTTTTTGTCTTGGATTATGATGACTCTTAGTTTCTTTTAGCAGCTTTTTTGATATTGTACCCCAAATCTATGTTTATAGGACTGACTGGTAAAAGATATTCTCTGTTTTCGGAGATTGAAAAATCTCTCTGATATATATACTTTCTCATTTTATAATCTGTGTGGAAAAAGAAGTTGGTTCCAGTAATTGCATCTGCGCCTTTAAAGTACCTACCTGTTTCGCTAAATAGGAAATGGAATAATGAAAATACTCAGCGTAGCATAGGTTCTAATATTTCCGTTTGCGCCTGTAATTAGATTTTTAATTTGGGTATTAATAATAATTATGTTACATAAATATCGAGGGTATTTCAGTGTATATCGATTTTCTCATAGCCTATTCAAGTTCCCTTCAGCTTGGTCTATTCTATAGCTTGGGTCAATTTGTTGTCCATTGGATGATGCAAATGCAACTTTGTATATTTGTAACCATCCATTCAATTGATTATATGTTAAATTCAATGGAACATTTAAAAAAAGGGCCTTTTATTATCAATTATATTAGTGTTTTCGGAGGAAAAAAACGTTGAATTTATATTAAAAAAGATAAAATCCAGGACATTTCAATGGATCAATAAAACAAAGTTTAGTTTGCAGAGTTAACATATGCTCTTTGTAGCTTATTTGATTAGAATTAGCAGTACTTTAACAATACTGTCCATTGTGGGTCTGATACCATGTAATTATACACTAATAATTATTTAATAAAACTTTTATTCATCCAGCTACAGCTAAAACATAGATACATTAAATTTAACAACAGGGAAACAGAGTCCTTGGAAAACTCAACAGCATAAACTACCTTACGTTAACTCAATAACCTACAGCTGAACTGTTTTAACAGGATGTTTTTGTTCATTTTTTTCCAGCCTTACTCCTCCCTTTTGCATGTCACCTTAGGTTATTCTATGAAAAATTTCAATGCCATTTTTTAATGGTTTTAGGGACCGATATCTCTCGCTTCTCAATCTGCACAATCCCCCAAAAACATCCCTTTACGTAGAGAAATGAAACCCAGATTGCTTTATCGGAGAGTTGCATGCTGGAAATTTCGGAAAGCGTCTTCCGTGGTAGGGCACGTTTTGAAGCAACCAAAAATAGGGTTTCTCGATATGGTGTTGAATATGATGAACGAGGATACTTGTTGACAGTGTTATTGCTTTCCTAATTATTACGTGTTTTGGAGTTTTTTTGGCGTTTGTATTCAGCTAAACATTGATAAATCCCTTTTACCACAATCTCATCCTTAACATTGCTTCATTCCATGACAGCTTATTGTCCTTTATTGTTAATGTGATACCAACCATCTTCAGGTGGAAGATATATGCATATCATTCTTCAACAAAATCACCACGCAAACCCATGTCAAAAACTATTCTCTTGTAATTGATAGGCCCCAAAACTCCTCATAGATCAGTGACACTGTAACTCAATTTGGCAATCCCAATTTAGTAATCCTATCGGCCTCCCTTTGTACCTTTTGGGACAATTGCTAGTTTATATACATATCTATGTGGTTTGGAACGTTATTTCATACCTTTTTTTTTACATGATTTCTAATTTGTAATTATGAAACGGAGCTGTTGGATTTATCCTCATACGGAGACATTGTCATTGTTTTATTTAGAGTTGGAGGGACTACTCCTAGTAGCAAGTCCCCTAGCAGTACCTGGGCTAACCCTCTTGGCTGGGTTATGCCTGGTGTCCAGAGTTTAATTGCTAAATTCAATCCTACATAATTTATAGTATACTGTGTTTGTTACCTCTGTTAATAGAATTTAAATGTGAATTTTTGAATTGTATTACAATGTGTGTGTGCCTGATATATAGTGACACTTTCATTTCTTTCCTATGCAACAATTTTTTTCTTTACAGTAGTTCATAAAATAATAATGGTTAGTATTATTCACAGCCAGTCATCGAGAAACAATGAAAATATTTTTTTTCTTTTTGTTTTATAGCTTTCCATAAACAAACAATGTCAACATTATTTATCTTTCCTTTCCTTTAACAAAACAAATCATAGGGAAGAGCAATACTCCACCCAACTGTGAGGCCAGTCTTCACTCCACCTTCCCTTAAGCTTTCCTTACACTCAGGTAGCTCTCTGAATATATTTTTCAAATTCCTTAGACAACCTAGTCATTAACACACTTAGTCCTAAATCCCCAGTGTTGAGCTCTTAGCCTCAGACAAACTCTGTTGGTCAACCTGCTTGAGAGTCTTCTCCTCTTCCTCTTTTTCTTCTTGCCTCACGTTCCTAATACCCTTTTGACTTTCATTTTGGGAGTCTTTATTTCCCAAGAGAAGTTTGGGTCAATAACTACCCCAACTGTCGAACTACCTTAGGTAAGCTTACTCTAGTATTGCTTTCCCAAACATGGTTTAAACAATTAATATTATGCAAACTTATTAATAATAAAATAAAAGATTAACTATCATTCATATACACCCAAATGTTCTTGTATCGATCAACCATTATTAATGGACCGACCCTCCAAAATTCTGGATGAAATCTGTTAGAACCTCTACCATATCATAATTGCATCTAACTTCTATTGGAATGTGAGCATACCAAGCAAAACCCCATTCCCTATATAGAGCCCAAACATTAGATTTCTTCTGTAAAATTTTGATAACTTTTTTTTATAATAATATAACTAATAGATACAAAATTTGAATTATATTTCTTTTACAAAAATCACTTTTAGGTAAGACATTTTTAATGGATTAATTACTTGATGGCCTCTCACTTGATAAAGTATTAACAATAAATTAAAAAGATATGTTTTTATTTGGCTACTTTTGAGTATCTAAAAAAACATTGATGATCTAAATTAAGAATATGAAATGTAGAAAATTGTGATAGCTTAAAGAATATATTATTTTTGTTACATAAAATTGTTGGTAGAGTTTAAAACATTATCATTTTCAAATTCAAAACTGAGAATTGCAAAACCTAAGTCCACTAAAAACAAGGAAATATCTGGTTATGAAACATTCAATTATCTAATTGATATTTCTTTTATTTTTGTAGTCAACATTCAAATTTTGAGTGAGTATTAGTAGAAGATTGAAACATGTGATGAATTTATTGATCCAACTCCTCTCCAACTCCCTATTATTACCACAACTATGTAATTCTTTAGAAGGTGAAGACATGTAATAACATCTCTTTAAGTCAACCAGGCCTAGAAGGTATTACTACATTAGTAAGGGAAGTGGGTTTCTTCATTTAATTCAATGAAATTAAAGTTACAAATTTGATTTTCCAAAGAAATAGGAATTCATTATAGAAATGAGGGACTATTTCTTCATCCACATTTAATTCACTAATTAACTTATAGGATCTAGACTGACATTAGATATTTTCCATGAATGGATGATTTGATCCATCCTTGTTATATATAAATGATCTTTCTGAATAAGGGAGCGGATAAAGAATAGAGAGATAGATCGAATTAAGTAATCTAGGAAGGTTGAGTAGAGTTTAAAGGCTATAATGGACAATTATTGTTAAAGTTGGCTAAATTAGGGTCAATATGTTTGGCAAGAGGAATTATAGGAGGGATTCATCTATAGAGTGAGATCTAATAAAGAGATTTTATCACCAAATTTCATATATAAGTAATTTTTTATCACTGTGTAAATCATAAAAGGTTTGATTTGGATTTGGAATGAACATGTTGATTTAGTAGAATGAGGAGTAGATTGTCCAACATAATTGTGTGTGTAAAGCTTGATTGTTGTGAGATTGTAATCCTCCGTTTCGATATTTGAATTAATACCACATTGCATTTTATTCTCTGTGTGCTCTGAATCATGTTGTATTGAATGTCAAACTAGCTCAAGTTCTATATTGTTGCAAGAAGAGTCAATCGTTGCAGAGTGATCAAATGAGACTAAACCCTTTCCACATGTAACAAAAGAAATGTTATAGTGATTTGAATCAGTCAAGGTTATACCCAAGGCTTTAATTTGGGGTTTATGTAGTCAATCCTTTCATTCATAGATCTCTTTGTAAATGTTACACAAATATTCCTAAGTCGTGTCACCAGTAGACAGGAATGATAAATTTCCCATCACATATCATTAATCTGCAAGTCAAACAATCCAATTCATAAATAATCTTGTAACCATAAGGTTGAATTGGATCCTAGGATAATGAATTGAAGTATTGGAGTGTGGAAATATATTTGGATTTGTGAGATATCTAGATCCCTAGATCAAGGTGCTTGTGAAATGTTATCCAGAATGAATTGTAAGTTGAAAAGGTATTTGGATTTGAGTAGTAATCCAATACTAAGTAGTTCGTTAGTTGAAGTATTTGGTGTAGACAACACCACAAGTCATAAGTAAGACTAGAGTATCTTAATCAAAACAAAGATATCCAGTTCTATTGCAGATAAAAGGGATATCCAAGTTAGAAAGAGATATCCATATTAGAGAAAATATCTAGATTGGTGGAAGCATCTAGATCTATGGATTGCATCAGTTTGTTATATTGTGGAAATTTCAACCAACTGAGGACGATAGGCCTTAGTGCATTTTGATTGAGCATTAGGTCATAAGTTGGAATAATGTTGTTAATTTCCTAAGAGCTAAGGGAGGGGTAATTTTAGGTGATGATCATATGTGAAATATGAACAAAGTTTGGACATGATCGAAACAATAACACTCAAAAAATGTGAAAAGATTGCTCCATAGTTTTGAGCAAAATGAATTTGTGGGATTCCCTAATATAAGATCAAAGCATGATCAAGAGAGTATAATCAAATTTAATTTGGGCCATCATGTATTTGGAGAGGTGGATGCATTCACATCATTTATGATATCAAATTAGGATAGCTCTACTAATTTGAATGTTTGTAGTCATATGAAATCATTGCAGTGACATGAGAAAATATAATGGAAAAAGTAGTGATGGATTAGTACATGAATTTAGAAGAATTCAAAGAAGGAAATCAGAGTAGAAATTCTTATGAATTTGGAGAAATTGTCAGAGTTTAAAAGAATATAGCAATAAATTTTCAAGAAGATATTGTAGGAAAATATGTATGCATAAAGACTATTTTGTGTAAAGGAAAGCTAGGATATAGTAAAATTTCTACAAATTGAATACAATTGTAGCCAAGGAGAAGAGATGGGTAGAATTGTTAAAAATAGTTTTGAGAAAACATTGAGAAGAGAAGTTGGAGTAAAAATCTTGGAGGGTTTTATAGGATAGAACTCAAAAGTTCTTGGACTTGTAGATCTAATAGATAACATGGTATTTATAATTTTAATTTAATTTGGGAAGAGGAATTATTCATTGTAGATAGTGGCAGAGAAAGAAGAAAGAAGTGTGATATATACTATTAAATTAGAAGAGTGATTCAAATTTATGAAGGAACAAAATGAAATATATGTTTTAAAAAAACATAGATATTGTGAAATATAAGTTCAATAAATAAATAGCAAATGATGAAAATTGTTGACATGAAGAATGAGAACAAACTAGCCTGTGCAATGGTAGCCTATCTTTGAGAAGAGATGTGATGGTTACATGCCTTTTCAACTATGTTACAATGAGGCTCTTAGGAATTTGTATGATCCAAAATCAATGAGAAGTGTGAAACATCAATAAACATAATCATAGGAGATGAAGTGCCAAACACTTGTGGGCCCTAATGGGGTTAGTTGGAACATTAACTTCCTAGGGTTGTAACTTTGGCATGTGGTTTCTATTTGGTGTGTACAATAGCATATTAGAAAGGTCTATCTGAGGATAATAAATTTCGATGGAAAACATAATCCTTGTCTCACATTTTCTTTTTTCCCCAAAAAATCTATTTATGGCCTCAAAAATACTCCAGAAGTTTAGGACTTAAAAAACTGTCAAAAGTAGAAAATTGTCAAAATAGGACACTCTATTGGAAATTAGGCAACTGGTAGAAAATGATGTTGGGCGTCGAGGTTGAATAGATGAGTCACCACCAATATCCACCTGGATCATTCCTCCCCCTTAGGAAGCAAAGTTCCCCATTGCTTTGAGTGCCTCCATGAGATGGAGAAACTTATGCTAGACTTGGTCCCTAGTGATCCACTTGCCTTGGTGCAGGAACTGCCCAACTTTGAAAATCTAATACAATTGGATCTTCTATTGATGAGTCTTCTTAAAATGTGTGTCTATGATCTTGATCAGTTGTTTTCTATTCAATACAATCTTGGTTGAGCTCTATTGGTGTCAGCTGCTTGACAATGTCTGATGTATCCAATAATGGTGGAAAGTATGGTTAGAGGTAGTCCACATTGAATACTAGGTGCATGCCAAGGAATGGGGTCATACTTAGCTCAAAAGTGTTGTCACCGATAGATTTGGGGATCGTTTAAGACCCATATCAAAGTGGTTAAATATTTTGATGGGATCTTGCATGATGTTCCTTTTGCAAATGAAACCAAACCATGCTACCCACTTGAAGCTTATGTGACACATGGTGTTGATCATGACATTATTTGTACATATTATTGGCTTTATCCAAGATGTCATGAACCTGCTAGTGAATGTGTTGAGCGTGTTAAATAGACATGGTGGTTTTATCAGCTTCAAATTGTATATGCACATATTCTTCTTATGTTGTTGCAAGAGGCATTGCAAAATCAATGGTTGGAATCTCAGGCCCACTTGAAAGGGGTTCTGGCTAGTTGAGCTATGAAGAGCTCCATTGTAGTTGTGTTAAACGTAGGGGAGACTTTCATGCCATATTTTTGTTTACTTAGAATTCTACATGTGTAAGACGTGCATAATCATCATGTTGAGGACCATTGTATGGCCATCAATGACGGGGTCGAAGGAAATCGACTTGGTGCACTTGGTACCCAATAATGACCAGAGGCTCAATCAAAATGTGCTTAGGAACTAGATATCCTTATCTAATATGATAGTATGCAAGATCCCAAAATGTACCCACAACTATTCAAAGAAGAGCTTGGAGGTGGCCTTTATTATGATACTCTTCTTTTAGGTAGCCAATATGTCCATCTTAGAAAATATATCAATGACCACAAACACATAGTCATAACAATGCTTTATAGAAGGAAGTCCAGACATAATTCCATGAGATGGATTCCTAAGGCTGACAAGGAGTAGGAAAGGGCATGTACAAGCCTTTCTTCTTAATTCTTTTCTTAGAAATGGCATAAGAAGTGCATTATCTAATATATTTTGAAGCATCTTGTTTAATTTCAGCCAATAAAATAATTTTGCAAAACTATCACTATGTTCTCCATGCAAGTGTTCCCTATTAACCGAATGTAGTGAACCTCCTAAATCTGTTTGGCATGCTTGGTTGAAGGAACACAAAGGTGTACCAAGTAGCATAAGAGTACATCTTGGAGGTCAAAGTCTAGAAGTTGGTCATAGACAAAATTTAAATCAATATTTGCAAAGAACTTAGCCCTTTTGAGTTGGTAAAGATTTTATTCATTCCTAATGATCAATGTAGAGTCTTTAATCCCCATCCCTAATTTTTGTGAATATGATTGGGCTCCCATAAGGTGAGGAACTTGTTTGGATGTTCCCTTTCTATAGAAACCCCTCGATTTTCCACTTGATTTCCTCATTTTCCATAGGAAAGTGGTAGTATATTGGTCCATTAGGTAGAGGTTCTCTGCAGGACAAACTGATTGAATGCTTGACTTGACAGTGAAAAGGTATGCCTATGTGTGAGGAGAAGATGTCCTTGTACTCTTCCATGACCTTATCAACTTTCTTCTGCTCGACACAAGAACCCTTTATTGGGGCCATGGATGTGGCCACAATCTTCCCCTTAATTTGAGATTGAATTAGGAAGAAGATAAATTTCATGGTATGGAAGATGATATTACTACAATTCATAGTAGATATCAAAGAAATGGTTGTAGGTAGGGCTACCTCTGGTATATTATATTGTTTTCTTCATAAAGTTATAATAACAGTATGATTTATAGACTCATACACAACATGATGCTTCCACAAGTATGGTTGGCCTAATAAAAAATGACAAACTTCAAGGGGATTAATATCACAAAATACCTAATCTGTGAAAGGCTTGATGTTGTAGAGAAGATGAAACTATTGGTTGATGTGGAGTTCTTGCCCTTAGTGGATCCACTAGATGGTGTATGGTTGTGGGTGTGGTGTTTTTAATAGGCCCCACTTCTTAACGAATTCTACTAAGATGAAGTTATCTTAACTCCCACAAACTACAACAGACAACCCTTTACCCACATTTTTTATTAGAAGAGGCACTCATAGATGAGCACCATGTAGTGCAGGTAAATTCTTAGTGCAGACACAAACAATTCTTCTAGCCCGAGAGAGTGTGTCTAGCCACAAACAAACAATCTATGGAAAGATTCCTTAAGCTAGAATCAAATAAGAGGGTGTACCTCTTAGAGTGCTATTAAGCTTGGTGATGATCCTGCTTCCTTACTCCAGCTACTTTTCATTTCCTTTCTTCAAATACCTAAAACAAGCAAACAAACAACATCAATAAACATGATAACATACAAATTGCATTCAACCTACTTGACAGGTCAAGCAACATTAAGCCATCAAATGTAATATAACACTTCAATGTAGGAAATCAATCAATAGTTGTATTCATATAAGTTCAGAAAGAGATTATAGCCAATGCCTTGATGTTGTTGGTCCCCTACAACGTATCTGAGTTCCCATACTTCTGTTAGCATCTCATGGATAGCACCAACAATGGAATTTTTAGGGCCTCTTCCCTTTAGTCTCAAACCAAACCAAACACACTATTCTCCCTCAAACATAAACTATAGAGCTACACACTATAGATGTCTTGCTGATTATTCAAGCTCCAAAAATACTAAGACTAAAACTACATCCAAAAAACTAGTTCAGCTTGGGAAAGGAGAGGATTATATAGCTTTGATGGAGGGGAGATGGTTCCTCTTATCAGAGGAGAGTCCTTATCTCTTTGGCTTGTTCCATCCTAATATGGGAAAGGGACCCAAATTGACTTCCTTGGCTCCATCAAGCCAAACCATTTACTAGACTTCCGTTACAAAGCTTCCAGACTTGGAAGCTTTGACTCCGTATTTGAAAAAATTTCCAAAAGAGGATCAGAATGATTGAGACAAGGCTTAGTAGTGCTAATTGGCACTAGTCCTAGTGTTAAACTATATAGATCGGCACAGGGAATGAACTAGTCATTAGCTTCGGTCTTCTAAATTAGGGTAAAAGGAAGATTCTTGGGAAATGATGCAAAAGGGAAATGTCCTGTTGATGAAGAGGGACATAATGGGAGTTTCTTCATGATGGGAAAAGACATGAGGGTCAGTATAGAGGTCCTTTGGGATCATGGAATGCGGAATACAGGGATAGTGAAAAAATGTTGTGTAACAGATGTCCCCTAAAGCGTGAAGGCCGAACTAGAGTGAGGGGTGAAATTCTTTACAGGTTGATGCGGGGAACTAGAGTCCATTATTGGAAATCGTAAGAAAGCATACGTGTACATATCTAAAATCCGATAGTCATTCCTGATAAACATGAGAGGCATATAACAATACATGAATCCATGGTATAGGCACAACTATCCATCAAGAAAAAATATCATGTGCATGTACCCTCAGCATGGATGCATCCATTCGACTAGAGGGATCATATGAAATAGATCCATGGCATGGATGACCCATCGTATAAAGAATCACGTATATAATCATGAATGGCTTATTACTCCTCCTAACTTAGACTTTTGTAACCTAAGCATAGGGTCTTGCACTCTAACACGACCTGATTAAAGTAAAAATTCTAACATGTGAATAAATGTGTTGAAGTCAAACATGTTAGCAAGTCACTTGATTAGGGTCAATGATGTGAACCATTAACAAGCGTGAGAGAAACCACCAATAATGAAAATGGATCTCAAGGTACCAGAAGCACCATTTACGGGGTGTGAAAAAGGAACAGAAGTCGAACACCTATGAAATCATTCCATTGAGGTCCAATGATGAGAACTTTCCATCGAGTGTGAAGAACTTGCCATTGAGGCATGAAAGCTCTAAGGTACTGGAAAGAATTTTCTAGATCAACTTCTTGGATAATGAGCTAAAGTCAACATGAAGCGATTCGTCGAAGGAATGTCATAATAAATCATTCATCATCGACATGGAATGGGAACACAATGAATGATAATAATCCAAGATGATCAACCAATGTATAGGTAGGAATATGTCTCTTGAACATATGGATGACACGACTGTTAGAAAATTATATAATACGGAGCAATGGAACACATAAATTATTGTAGCAATATAAACATAGAAAATGCATAAAACAAGAGAGACACATATATATGTGGTTCACCTAGTTTGGGCTACATCCACCCCAAATAGCCAGTCCTTCCTTTCTATTATCCAGCAAAATGAAGAGACACAACCTAGCATATCCGCTGTAATATCCTCTATTTTCTCCCATAGTCTCACCTCTCTGCTTCTCGCTTGGAGAATACACATCTATTACACAACCTCAAATACAATGCCCTCATACAAGGAGAGAAGTTGTCTTCTAGGGAAAAAAACCCTAAACTAAACATAAGTTCTATCGTCAAGTCATCCGCCTAATGAATGGCCCAAGTTGACAAGAAATTACTATACTTTTACAAGGAAATTTTACATCCGTTTTTAGCTTCGCAGGCACTGCGCCTAAGCCACTGCTGGGGGATCACTGGCCCCCAGACCCCCCAGCTAAGGGGGATCGACCCTCCTAAACCCCCATGGGAGGGGTGTACAAACTTCCTGGGGTATACATCCCGGTGAAACAAAGACCTTTGAACAATCATGCTCTACACACAACAATCTCCCGATTGGAGAATGATTGTAGCAACTCCACCACTGCTTCATTTGCTGGAAAATGACTCCTCTTTGGACCTGGTTGTTTCTCATCTTCATCGTCATCCTTGAAGACCAATTGAAACTATGCATATTCTTAGTTTCTCCCCGGTTACAACTTTTGTTAGCATATTTGTAGGATTTTGGCTAGTGTGTATCTTTTCCAACTTCAACTCTTCATCTTCCAACACTGATCGTATGAAATGGTAGTTGAGCTGTATGTGTTTAGTGCTAGAATGAAATGTTGAGTTCTTTCCAAGATGAATGGCACTTTGGCTATCACTATATAACGTGCCCATATCATGCTCCTTACCCAATTAACCCATAAACCTTTGTAACCAAATGATTTCTTTACTAGCCTCTGTAGCAGAAACATACTCTGCTTCCATTGTTGAAAGTGCAACAACACTTTGGATTTTTGAAACCCAACTAACAGTTGTTCCACCAATAGTAAATACATATCTTGTAGTGCTCCTCCTATTACCTCTATCACCTTCCATATCTACATCAACATATCCCTGTAGGGAAATGTTTGAACCACCAAAGCATAACGCTTGATTTGTGGTACCTTTCAAATACCTGAGAATCCATTTCACTACCATCCAATGTTCCTTTCTTCGATTGCTCATGTACTTGCTTACAACTCCCACTGCATGTGCAATATCAGGCCTTGTGCTGACCATTGCATACATTAAGCTTCCAACTATTGATGCATATGGAACTTTAGACATATAATCCATGTCTTCTTGGGTCTTTGGGAAAATTTCCTTACTAAGTTTGAAATAGCTAGCAAAAGGTGTACTAACTAGTTTTGCATTGTGCATATTAAATATTTTCAAAACCTTTTGTATGTACTCATTCTGAGACAATGTTAATTTATGATTTTTCCTGTCTCTAGTTATTCTCATATCAAGGA
>APFE031495109.1:0-19281 GCA_000404065.3 Pinus taeda
TCTATCGGAACCTTTAACTAGATCTCAAGCCTTTGTATAAGACTTTATTAAAGTCTTCATTCATAATCCTTCTGTCGGGATTTAAAAACCATTCAACACCTTTCCATAATGTTATAAATGCATAAGCGCATATATATCAACCACCCCTCTTAAAGCTTGGTTAATATATATATTTATACACAATAACCTTCATTTGTGCAATTTCCTTATAAATACGTTTACAAAGAAAACCTATGCAAATATACCCCTTCCTGCTTTCTGTATAGCTTCGGCACAAATTTTGAGGTTTAACCTGATCGAAATCACTATCGGCTATTTCCCCTGGCCTTACCACATATGTAGTTCATCACCCCTCTGACTCCGATATGTGACTATCCGAGTCGTTAATTATATGTTCAAGATTTTAAACACTCACACAACTCTTTAACAATATACAAAGGATTTACCTTAACCTTCTGCCTAAACCAATATAAAGCGGACTTCAAAGCTTATACACTGTAGCTCAAAGTGATGTTGGGTCTGCTCCTCCATTAGGCCTTTACATTATCGCAAGCCTCTTTCCAACGCCAATTCCCGATCTTCCTATGCCTTCGATCGCCGATTAGCGCTTAATCTCTTTCGGCGTATCAACATTCCTTCACACTGGGCCTTGACTTCTTCAAACTACAGATCTGACCAGTTCTCTAGGCCCGATAAGGCTATAAATTGGCCCCTATAATATTTCACATCTGGAACTCAGCTCCAACTGTGTTTTGCACTAATTTTCAGTGTAAACTGGATTTTGGTTTGCAAGACCTAATCTCCATAAAGAATTCTGCTGATGCAATGTTTCGCCTTCCTCTTTAGCGAAATCATTTGGACCGTTGATCCATGTGATCAAATGGCTCTTGTGCACTTGATAACTTATTGCATCACTCTTTTGTTTGCTTAGTTTTTTTTTACTAAGTCTTTAGCTTCCCATGGTTTAGCTTCTCCTCAAAGGGTTTCTTCAAAGGTTCTGGGTCTTCTGTTTCTGCCGCTTAACTACTCTTCTACACTCAACTTCTCGAGCTCTCAACTTCTCTTCCTCTCCAGATCACTGCTCTGATGTTCCAATTGGATTTGATGATCACTTACAAATTTTCTAAATCATTCTCCTCTCTATGCTTCGCCTTGACTCTGCCTACATACAATTATTGCAGAATTCCAATTCATAACAATTTCAACACTTCAAATACACTTCTCTACGGTCGAAACCAAACTTTGTATTTATAAAAATACACAACGATTATAGTCTAAGACTCTCTATCTCTCATACAAGCCTAATCCTCAACTATTCATTGTCTCTTTTCTTCTTTTCCTGCCTGTAGGCTTACATATATTTATAGAACACGCGGGTTCATAGCACATATATTTATATGGAAACATTGGATCGGATCACTGTAAAGGATCCAATCACATCCTTTCCTCAAATATCTCAACTAAAGCCCTAAAGCTCGCTATAGAATACATATGGTAGATTACATTTAATTAATTCTTCTAGAGACTTATCCATTCCATCATTTAAGCTCTGTTTTAAGGAAAAAGTCCCCCTGTTTAGCTCAATGGTCCACGTCTGCTTTGGATTCCTTTGCTTGATTGGGGGATTAGATGCTCCTGCATCAATAGTGCAAGAATATTTAGACTATGGACAACCCCTATAATAACCAAAAACAAAATAATGTAGTTAGAATATTTTGTCTCTTTTAGCCTTCAGGGATTACCTAGCACACAATTTGTCAAAAGCATAGACAATCAGTCCAACATAAAGAGATTAAAAGATCAATAATATTGTGAACTATTGAATAGAAAATTAATCTGCTAAAGCATCAACAAGTCCAAAGCATTTAGAAAAACAGATGCATGCCCTCAAGTTACCCCTAGATTATTTTTGTGTGGGCTCCAATCAGCTTTGGAGAAAGAGCAATCTTGACCTTCACCGCTTAGATAGGATCTATCAAATTTCCCACTTGTAAGAGGCTAAGTCGAAGGATCTGCTAGAATTTAAATGTTACATTTCTACAAGATCAAAGAGAAGTTTTAATGCCTCTGCTAGGATCTGAGTGGCTCCCTCTTCAAAAAATTTCATTATCCAAAATAGAGATATTTAGCTCTTTTCTAATGGAGATTCTTAGGTATATAATCTATATATCAAAATCATCGGTGCATCTCTCTATCAAGAATCCTCTAATCCTTCTTCATCCCCCTCTACACCCCTCCCTCCCCTCCAAAGCCCCCCTACTAGGTTGTTCTACTTTCAAGACACTTTAGAGGAGCTCCCACCGTAGAGCTTAAGATAGACTTCATTAGATCATCAAATAGAGAAACTCTAAGAAGGTCCAATGCTAGAGAAAAACTACCTTAGCTTAAAATACCACTCTCCAAACTCTACCATGAAACCAATATTCTATTTGCAGTTTCTTCATCCTAGCCTTGTGTTAGCAAAGATGGGTCTCCTTAATCTAAGGCTCCTCCTAGGCTCCATCCTGGGATTACGAAGTCAACCTTGATAAACCCCATGCACTATCTTAATGACCCTCTCAGATAATGCATCAGATCCTTCACAATGATTGAGGGCTTGCATGTCGACACCTCTCCTCTCCCGTCCCCTCTCTTCTAGCCTCAGCTTCTAGTTCCATAACCACTTGACATGTTCTTATGGAGATTTCACTATATATTCATTGTTTGTATTTGTCATTGTCTTTCTTGGAATATATTAGCTTCTTGTAGTTCTATTATTAGACATTTCCATGTTGTTATCATGGTATTTATAACAGTTTCTTTTCCATTCGCACAACGAATGACATTGGAAGTACTCTTTTAGTCGCACTGACTTAATATTCGTGATCATTCATTGGAGAATGAGAAAATTATCCATCTTATATTATCATGGCATCATATAAATGTTGGAAAAAAGAAATAAGTAATTAGAACCCTACCATACTAGTATGAAAATAATTATTCTTTAAAAACTTATTTTTCTTTTTGGGGGAGCTTATTATGATGCCTAAAGATTGAAGAAAAGAGAAGGGAATTACAGTGTGCACACATGTATATAAAAGTGGGGTTCATTCTAAAGCCTCACTGAATATGTAGGTGATTGATAAATTTGTTTGTATTTGCGATGATAGTTTGCACACATGTATATAAAAGTGGGGTACATTCTAAATCTTGACTGAATATGCAGGTTATTGATAACTCTATCTATATTTCTAGAGAGAGAGTGTGTTTTCAATTCATATCCTACTCATATATCCGCGAGACCTTTTTCGGTATCAACTTAAGTCAAGATTTATTTGGATTCAGATAAAATAAATGCTAAAATCAATTCATATCCTACTTGTATATCCACGAGAAATTTTTCAGTCCTAGCTCATGTGAGGATTGAATTGGGTTCAGATTAAAGAAATGCTAAAATTAAATATCATTAAATTATCCTGTGTAGGATCTGATATATCTGGAAGCATTTAGTTTATTTTAATCCCCCAAGGGTTTGTGAGGAGAAATGGGTACCTTGGAATGAGACCATAGAAGTGCTAGCGATGATTGACATGTTGCTAAATAAGCCAGTTAGGTCGAATATTCTTGAATTCTCATCAGAGACATTACCACACCCATTACTACATCTCACACTAACATTTTTTGGCAATATTACTTGCACTAAAATTTCATTCGAGGAAAGAGAAAAAGATTCAAAAAACACCCAGAAGCCTATCGTGATGAATTTTAACCGTTGATGTATGAATTTGAATGTCTTAGTGGTAAATAAATACAATTAGGTAGTATAATGGATATGTGTGTGCTATTTTAAATAACCATGCTTATGCCTCCTGAAACCAAGCTTGGAAGGAAGATAGATTTCCTCCTATGAAATAAATATATGCATGCCTCCTCAAAACAAGCTTGAGAACAGCATAAATTTACATGGTCTTCCTTGATCCTAGCCTTGCACCTTGCCAACACTTCTCGAGTATATTTCAGTACGGGGGAAAAATATTTCTACAAGCTTTTGGATATCTCTGAAATATATGAAGCATGTCACTCCAACTGATATGTGAGACTATTGGTTTCATTGGTTATTTCTGAAAATCATGGATGCTTCTCAGACATAGTAAATAATATTGGCTTCAATTAGAGAAATGTGGGGAATACTGAGAATTTCATGGGATGTCTATAATTTTTGTTAAGAAACTGCATGCGTACCACACATCTGATCGCTCTCCTTCTGTATAAATTCTGCAAACATGACTGTTGTCACAGCAAGACCATTAAATCAAGAAAAATAATCAGTTTGATAACAACACATCTCAGTAACAATAATGAAAGGCAAAGAGGACTGAGGAAAATACCATAGGCATGACCAATAATATTTTTATATCTAAAGTCGATGGTGAGTGCCAAGTAGATGCACATGAGAATCCCATTTATTTATGTAATGTATATTTTTCCATACATCAGCTTTCGAGGTGTGCATAACTTACACCCATGGAAGAAAAATCAAACATGAGTATAGATTCATTATTGAAAATGTATATGAGATGACTTCCTGACTTCCCACTATTGCTGCTAAGTTAGCCACTATGAAGCTTGGCCATAATTCAACTTTTTCATATAATTCATTCTTAGACTAACACTCATACAAGTGTCCTTGTTCTGGATTCAAAATTCTTGTTAGAAAAGAAACTTTGGAAGTGTTGATGACCCCAATATGACCAAATTGTTTTCAAAAGTCTACAAGTCTCTCCAGTTCAATGAAAAAGCATATTCTATGCTTCTTTGTTATATAAAATACAACTTCCCAGCTTTTCAATATCTTCAAGGCATAATGGACTTATATCCTATCTCGATGAAAATGTGCTCACCTAGTATCAGCATATAGAAGTTGCTCTATATGTCCTCTTTGAGTTGGGAAATAAATGCAACCTCCCCCATGTAGGGGAGAATCAAACAAGGATAGAGAACCCCTATGAAAACTATCTGCCATTACATACCATATTTTAAATTGATTATTTCTTGTTGGATTTAAGTGTCGTGGAACCAAATACATTTGCTCACCTTAATTGCCAACTGTGAGAAGTGTCCTAAATCAACAAACATAGACTTGTCACCTACCAATCATCCCTGATATTCTTCAATATAAGCACATAAAATAAAATTTCTTTTGTAATTAAGAGCTAAAGAGCTTTTGGTTTCAGCTGTAGTGCCATCCATTTGTTTAAGCTCTTTTTATGTTGATGTGTAGTAGGTGGATCGTTGCCCCTCTCTATCTATCATGCAAGGGTTGTTGTCCTTGGGGCTAATTCATTGCCATCTTGTTGGTTGTTTTCTTGCGGGGTGATGTGGGTGGTGATATGCTGAAGTTTTAACCAACGATGTCTTTTTCTTTAATTCACCACTTAATGGAGCCTAATTGGTAGCTGGTACATGTTGTTGTGCCTACTGTTGTTTCTTATCTTCCAATATTACTTCAACCGTTGAGTCCTCATCTGATGTATCAGTACCTGTAACATTTTTTGCTTCAGCATCCTTGGATTCTCCTTGCTTTTTTGGTACCTAGTTTGATGTTTGTGTTTGGTTATTGACCATTAAAGGCTCATCATATGATGTGTCAGTGTCATTAAATATTTGTGCTTCTGCCTCCATAGTCTTTACTTGTGTCTTAATAGAAATATCCTGTAATGTTATTTTCTTCTTTTTATACCAGAGTTTCGTGAATTTCTTCTGCATATTAATATTAATAGTACCCACAGATTCCATCGAAGGATATTTCAAAACAACATCCATGTTATCCATATCTGAAATATTAAAATCACAATGCAACACATACTTATCCATAGAAAGTTTCAAATCTTTATAAACTTGAACATCCTCATCATCAACCTGCGTGTTTTCAATGTGTTTTGTTGAAACTTGCAATTTTTTGCCAAATTAACATTGATAAAATTATGCTTGCAGCTAGGATTTATAGACACAATGATCTTCTCCTTCTGAATACATCCATGAACCAGCAATAAGGAGATACCAATAGAAAATAACCCTTTAGGTTTCTTGGTTTCCTTCTTTCCTGTAAAAATAAAATCTTTGCTAGGTTGTGTGCCTGTATGTCTGAGCTTAGTAAGAGGATCCAAAAAATTAGATTTAGGGTCAAAGCGGTCACAAATGGATTTTGCAAACATCTCCCAAGTAATTTTCCTTGGATAACATTTAGAATGCTACTACCACCATTGCCATCTTTCTTGGTCCGAGTAAATGGATGCCACAGGTAGTTTAGTTTCATCATCTACGATGTGATTCAAAGTGAAATATTCTCTCATTTGTGCCAGCCATATTTCCAGATTAGAGCCATCAAATTTGTACATCTTCATCGAATTTCGATATAAGAACTGGAATTTCAGATTCGCGCTGTAGCTGTCTCGCGTTCACAATTTTTTTGAAAAAGAACTCATTTTAAATCAGCGATATCTACCTCATCTGTACTTCGATTCGACTGATTTTTTTTTTTTTGAAATTGGGTATATTTTCACAAAGAAATTAGATCTCCAATTAGATTATGCAAATATTGCCCCAGAACATATCAATCTGATCTACAAACTCGCCACCCCTAAAAATGTCTACAACGCAGCTGATTTTCAAATCAGCGATATCTCCCTCATCTAGACACTGATTCGATCGATTTTTTTTTCAAATTGGGTATTTTTCACAAAGAATTCATATCTACAATTAGATTCTACAAATATTTTCTCAGAATATACAGATCTGATCTGCAAACTCATTGCCCTGAAAAATATCTGCAACACAACTGATTTTTAAATCAGTGATATCTCCCTCATCTCGACTTCGATTCAGCCGATAGTTTTTTTCAAATTGGGTATTTTTCACCAAAAACTCAGATCTGCAATTAGATTCTATAGGTTTTCCACCAGAACGTACAGATCCGATTTGCAAACTCACCACCCCAAAAAATGTCTACAACACAGTTGATTTTTAAATTAGTGATATCTTCCTCATCCGGATTCTAATTCGGCCGATTTTTTCTTTTCTTTTCTTTTCTCTCTCTCTTTTTTTTTTATTTTTATTTTTATTTTTTCAGATTGGGTTTTTTTCACAAAAGCCTTAGATCTGGAATTAGATTTTGCAGATTTTGCTCCAAAACGTACATATCTGATCCACAAACTTGCCGCCCCTAAAAATGTCTACAACACAACTGATATTTAAATCAGCGATATCTCCCTCATCCGGACTCCTATTTGGCCGATTTGTTTTTTCAAATTGGGTATTTTTTTGCAAAGAACCCAGATCTGCAATTAGATTTTGCAAATATTTCACCACAACATACAAATATGATCTTCAAAGTTGTTGCCCCAAAAAGTTCCTGCAAAAATAATAAAAAAAAAATCTTCTTTTCCCAAGAAACTGCTCTGATACCACTTTTTATAGATCTTACTTGAAAATATATGAGAATACAAATATACCCAAGAAATAAAAAGATATAAATAGATAGAAATGCTTCACTTTATTAATAGAACCCTTAAGGTAGAGCAACACCATACATTCACTCCTTAATGAAGGAGAACACTCCATAAGCCATACACCTATTCATACAATAATCCTTGACCTCTCTCAATGGGGAGTCTTTAGCCTCTATATAGGTCTCATACATACAATACCATGGGTCATTACCATGGTTCCCTCAATACCATCTATCTAATTCCATGAGCTTATTACATTATTGCTAACTACTTATGGTCCCTTACATAATATGGGTTAACCGCCTTATTTATTACTATAGCCCGTCCCATTATTACAATATTCCCTTTGGTACGTCCCTCTCTACCCCATATTATCCCCCCTATGTATACTACATGATTCAATTATATTAGCATCCACTCTCCCAAATTTATTTTTTTTGTAGAGTACTAAATATCTTACATAAATAATCACCTCCATTTGAAAAGATTCCTATAAGGGAATTTTGTAAACCTTGACAATCATTTGCTGAAAACATTAATTTAACTTTTTAAAGATTTTGTAAGACATACTAATAAGTTGGACTAGCTTGGATCCTTTTCTCGTAGGTGATTTATAGAAAGTTAAAAAAAAAAGACAAATCTGTAATGAAAAAGACTATTCCTCTAAGAGACTCTCAAAAATCCGCTTTGTTCTTACAAAGGATATTAAACATGCAATAGGCTCAGATGGCTCTGAAAACCTTAGCCACAAATTTAACGAAGGGCATTGTACCTGTAGAATGGGTAAGCCTTTTTCCCCTTTTAACGCTCATCTTGAAATAACCATAACGCTCAAAAAATGGAGTAAGGATTAATTAACCTCAACTCAAGGTAAAACAGTTGAGACAATGTCGACAACCTTAAAGGTAAACAAAAAAACTTACCCGTTAAAGCAGATAGGGGGCATAGAGACACAAAAGATCGCATGGATTTGCATGACAGAATATGAAGAATGGTTTTGCCTCTAGAACATTGTTTAACCAATATAAATATGAAAGCTTTTTTTTCAGTCATGGAACCAAAGACATTTGGTCACCTTAATTCACAACTCTGAGAAGTGTGCCAAATCAGAAAACATAGCCTCAGCTCTTGTCTACCATGACTAATATTCTTCAATATAATCACACAAAATAACGTTTCTTATGTAATTAATAACTAAAGAGTCAAACGAAAATGCCTCTCTCTGAAAACCTTAAAGAGGGAAACCTATAATGCAAAGGACTATGCCTCTAAGAAACTCTGAGCTATCTACTATGTTCTTCTGAAGGAAGCTAAACATGTGTTAGGGTGAGATGGGTTTGAAAATTTCTACAACCTTAAACGGAAATAAATAACTTACGAGTTAAACTTGCAGATAAGAGGCATAGAGAAGCAATGCATGGCATGGGTTTTCACAGTAGAATGGGTTCAAATGGGTTTGCATCTAGAACCTTGATTAACCAACATAATGAGTATGGGAACAACCGTCTCAGAAACCCTTTGAACTACCTCCAGTCCAATTATTTGACATTCTCCAATAGTCTACGATATAATCCAATGGTTCAGAATGATGACAGTTGTGAAATACTTCTCAAAAGGAATGTCTTACGACGTAAATATACATATCAGATTAAAATATAAAACATATAAATAGTACTTATAAATTAATATCTATTTTACCATATAAATTAAAATAATATATGACATATAAATATTACTTAAAAATTAACATCCATTTTAACATATAAATTAAAATAATGATTGCATAAACATCTTTAAATTTAATTAATAAGTGATAAAAATTTAATATTTTACAATATAACAAGATTATACCCAGAAGAGAAAGATAGAAAGAGAGAGGGAGAGAGGGAGATGAGGGAAGAAAATCATGATGCCATGGGATAACACCATGGTTTATCAATACTATGGGCCATGTATGCTTTTGATTATTATGTTACAGATCTAGGCTTTTAATTATTCAATTACAATAACATGGGCCAATACCATGGCTTATCAATACCATATGCCAAAAAAACATAACTTATTTCAAAATCAAAATATTTTGCAAATACTTTATTTTAATTTAATTTTATAACATTTTTTAATTCAATCTAAAATGAAAAAGGTTATAAGTACTATTGAGGTATATCTAAACCCTCCATCCTCACAAGTACTAAAAATATCCCCATAGAGAGGATAGATGCATTTTAACCAAGGATCAAAGTAGAGAGAGAAAACAAAGTGACTAACAATGATAGAGGAAAGAAAGTGCATAATTCTTTAAAGTCTTTTATTATTGTATTTTCTTTGACATGATTGATCCAAAATATAGATTTAATATTTAACAATCAATTATATATATTTTTAATTTAGATACTTTTTAAAATATAATACAATGGGATCATATTTAAGAGAGACAGTGAGATGGAAGGGGAATAGAGTGGGGGGAGAGAGAGATGCATTGATTTTAGTGTAGATGTTGATTTCTGATTTGATACAACTAGATGTATGATTTACATTAATTTCGAAGTAATTAGGTTAATAATGTGCATTTATTTTAGTGTAAGCACATCTCTTCCCCCTCCATCTATATCTCTATCTCCAATTTTCTCTCCTTCTTTATCTCTTTATATCACCCCCCAAATACACACACTCTCTCTCCACATCTATCTATATATCTCTCTCTCCATCCTTTTTCCACTCCCTTTCTCTCTCTCTCCCTTCTCTCTCATATCTATATCTTTTCCTCTCCCCCAAAACATGAAAACTCTCTCTCAGTGTGCGCACATAAACATTATTCATGAAGTGAATTGATTTATTTGTTACAATAATTCAACCATAAATACAATACTTGAATTTTTATCTTAAATAAAATGTTCCCTTACCCAAAATGTCTTCTTCTTAAAACTATAAATTGTTCGTAATTCACTATATTCTTATTATTCAAATTTTCTATTGTTCAACATTCTTACATTGTCACTTTGCACTTGAACATTTTATTTCATCATTTTTCATCATTCATGTTACTAAGAGTCTCTCTCATATTAACAAACTTAAACAAAGTTAAAGTTAAATTGACCTATTAAACATATTTAGCATATTTAAAATAATCAAATTAATTATATGTTCAACAAATTTTGTATGACTCCACACGACTGAAACCAGCATAGATCCATCTTAACTTCAGATCTATCAAGATTCTAGAGGGATCAAATCTCTCAAGGTGCAAACATTTCCTCAAGTTTTGCACTCAAAAACAAGTTTGCACCTCGAGATATTTAATCCCTCTCGGGGCTTGATAGATCCCAGGTTAAGATGGATTTAAGTTGGTTTACAAAACTAAATCATCATGAACCATTAGATATGTAAGAACTTCTCATCAAATCATTATGAAAGTCTAATCAAGCATATAATCCAAATCCTTCGTCAAATCATTATCAAATTCTAATCAAGCGTGTAATCCAAATCGTTGATCCAAATCCATGGATCCATAGATGACGAGTATTATGCAAAAAATATTATTTTGTTTTGACATTCAAAAGTTTAGTTGTTGCATGTGTGTTTCTTACATTTTCACTTATGTTTCTTGCAAATAAAAAACTAAAAAATCAATTATATTTTTGTGAATTAAAAGCTATAAAATCAACTATACTACTATGTTTCTTATACATCCATGTTCTATAATTTCTACTTCATTACATATAAAGAATATTAATTATTAATTTATTTTAGGAAAGGATAAAAGAGTTTTTTTTTTTTTTTTATCAATTAAAAAATGATTTTGTTTCACAATCTTTAAAATCTAAATTAACACTTAGGCCTCTAGTATTCATATTTTCGGTAATTCACATCTCAAAAATCTATATTTCCAATTTTAAAATGTAATGTGCAAATAATCCTTCAGATCATTTAAGGAAATTGAATTAAGATGCGAACACTCTTTCTTTCCTAAATTTACATGTAGCTCCTGCTAATGTCTGTAGTGTGATACAAATAGCTATGTTTATGGTAATAATGGTGGATTCGAAATCAGTGACTACCAAAGATTGCAACGATATTTCAGTCAAAAGCCGTGAAATCTAATGTATGTAGGGTTCTTCAAATTTAATCCATGATCTATCTCGAATTTGAATCTACTTAGAAAATCATTCTGTGGTTTTCGATATTTAACAATTTTAGATATATTTAAGTGCCATTTATGCTTTAGAATTACATTGATACTTGTAAAACAAAGAAGCTCGCTTGCAGTTCAGCTGGGCCATGAAGATCTCTACTGTAAAAATTGAGTGAGATGTATGCTCCAATGTTGAATCATCGAACATAAATCAAGTAGATATTCCAGTTATAAGACATCACAATTTTAGATATAGTTAAGTGCCATTTCTACTTTAGAATTACATTGATACTTGCAAAATAGAGGAGCTCGCTTGCAGTTCAGTTGGGCCATGAAGACCTGTACTCTAAAAAATTGAGTGAGATGTATGCTGCAATATAAAATCATCGAACATAAATCAAGTAGATATTCCAGTTATAAGACATCAAGTATATATTCCAGTTACAAGTTTCAAAAATTCCCATAACAAAAATTACGCCACTAGAAATTAGAAATTCTGACACTCGGCCGTGTTTTATAGTGTGTTGTATTGGAGCGTACTACATCACTAAGCTTTGCCAAACATCTTGGAGACCAACTTCTTAAAAGTTACATAGCACTATAAATTACTGTAGAATTTCCAACTGAAAGCATTAGCATATACTAATGTTGTTTCTCACAAATGATCTCCAAGCATGCCCCATGAAGGCAGAAATTGGTCTCATGACAATTAATGGGTCTAAGGTCTCCATTTTCTGTGTAATAACTTTTATCAATTTGTTTAACAAGATTAGTAATATATGTTTATATATGTCTATCAAATCAATTTTGTTTATTAGGGTTACAAGATTTGTATGAAAACCGATGAGTTCTCACATTGAGAAAATTTCATAGGTAACATGAAAAAGAGGTCAAGAACACTAAAATAAGATAAACAAAGTTTTAAGCTAGTGAAATGTTAACAAATTATTTTTTTAAATTAAAATAAAAGAATATTTTAATTATTTATAAAGTTTTAACTTTATAATTTGTCATGGCCAATGCAAAATTAATAGTAGTCAACATGAAAATACATTTCTAGAGCCTTATCTAGAGAGAAACTAGTAATATTTTTTTAATTATTTATAAATTTAAACCTTATGACTTTCCATTTCTAGAGTCTTACTTAGAGAGACCAGTAATATTTTTTTAATTATTTATAAATCTAAACCTTATAACTTGCCATGGCCAATGCAAAACTAATAATTGTCAACGTAGAAATCCATTTACTTCATTATACATATTAAGTTACTAAAGTTAAAAAAATTATAAGAAATAACTTAACTATAACTTTATTTAAAATAATTACTATTATTATTAATAATATAAATAATATATATATTAAACACAAATATCTTTAGAAAAAAACTTGTACAAGATTCTTAACCATCTATATTGACCCCACTTTGTTTTGGAGATTATAGACTTTATTATGATACCATCAACCAATACAATGGCTAATCAATACCACATGCCAAAAAAACCATAACTCATTTCATATAACATAGGTTTACATTACATTTCTTTTAATTAATGAACTTAATTAAAAGGGAAAAAAAAGAGTAGCTACTTCGAAAATAAATGTCTACTTTTGGTTTATGTAATTACTAAGAATATTTTAAAATATTCTATGGAGGTAGACAGAGAAATCAATATAGGTTATAATCAAGAAAACTCAAGAAAAGGGAGAGGGGAGACTATAAAACACACCAATTGATAATATAATGGATGACAAGTTTCCAATATTGGTCCATCCTCTATCCTCTATTCCCCTTGTTGAGTTTTGACTCAGAGTTGGAACATGCATCTAATTCTGAAGCCTTTAGCCCTATCACTAGTGACTTCTTGGCTCGACACTCACCTTTGTTGTGAGTGGAGCTTTCCGCTTTTATGGAACTCACACCACTTTCCCCTGTCCTTTTTCAGCTTCACGACAATGTTCTTTGCTTGTGGCTTTGGTGAGTTGTCCTAGGCCGCCCCGCCATGGCTTTGTCCTTTATTCTATGGTTTGGGGACACCTTTCCCTTACTTCAGATTCGCAAATCCAAAGTCTCATGTCTTCTGTTTAAACTTTTGCTCGATCTCGACGGTATATCGGTATGTCTTGCTAAGCAAGGAAATGTTCAGGAATTCTATTTCATCCTAGATGTACTTCTATAGGAAGCATTGGTATTTGAGTAACAAATGCTACTCCAAATCCTTGATACCCAACTTTGTGCAAAGGGTATGAAAAATATTGGTAAACTCCAGAAGGTCTTTGTCCCTTCCCTGCCGCAGCGTGGTCCACTTTATGTATTGATCCTCATAGCTTCTGACAAAGTATTACTTCTCCTTCATGGCAGCCTGGAATGAATTCCAAGAGGGTTCTATTGAAAACAGAGAGGCCGTACATTCATCCTTTTTCTTGTAGTAGGTTTCCCACAAGTCCTTGACTTGGGGGCAACTTTGAGAAGAGCGAAAGTAATCTTTTCCCACCCAAAAAAATCATGAACAAAAAAATACCCTTCTAGCATATTTAACCATTTATCTACGACGTCTACATTTATATGACCCTCAAATATGGGAATGTCAAAGTTAACTTGTACCTTAAAGGGTGTGGCACTTCCAAAGTAGCTGCTGAAAGTAGATGTGTCGCCCCTGGGTAGCCGCTGAAGGATCTGGGCAAAGTTGTTCATCACCACATTACTTTATCGCTCGAGGGCCTCTTTGAGCAATATTTTGATTGAATCTCCTACCATGTCGTCTTTCTTTTCATCTACCATTAGAGGCCATCGGGATTTGTGAGGCTGGTGTTGCAAAGGTTCAAGTAGTTCAAGCCCTGACTCCTTATATCCCAACCTCTTTGGGGACATGCAGGCAAAAATAGAGAAAGTGCATACCACATTGATACCATTGATCCAGATTTAAAAATGAACGCAATAAAGTACAAAAATAAACACAAATACATAGATACAACAAAAATAATACTTCATTTTATTAATGGAGAATACAGAAATATGCTTACAATCAGAAATGGAAATAAACTAGCTCGGGCAATGGTAGTTTATCTCTGAGAAGAGATGTGGCAGCTACATGCCTCTGAACTCCCTTACAATGAGGCTCAAGGGCCTTTTTATTATTGAACAATAGAGAAAACCCTAAACAACCAAAAACCTAACCTAAGGAGATGTAACACCAAGAGTTTATGGACCCTGTTGGGGTGATTTGGACGATGAACTTCTCAGGGTCGCGACTTGGTCATATTATCTCCGTTTGACATGCATGATAACCCATTGGAAAGATCTCTCTGAGGACAATGAAAAAAAGATGATATAAGACAAAAAGTCATTGGCAGTAGATTTTAAAAAAATGTTGTTTAGGGCCTCAAAACGACTTTGAACGTTTTAGGACCCAAAAAACTTCTAAAAATAGTAAATTATGCTATAATTAAGGAAACTAAAAAGCTGAAAGAAGAATTGGGGGGGTCCAAGTGAAATTGGCAGGTGGCAACCAATATCCACCTAGATCACTATATATTTTTTATTTATATGCAACATTTTTCATAATTTTGACATATGTATATTTCGATTTATATGCACATCCTTCTATGTCATCTCTGTGGAGATACTCTATGTACCCACTTGCATCTAGGACTTATCTAATCGTTAACAAAGAATTTGACCATCCAAAATTTACAAAAGCTAACAATTTTTAATACAATATGAAAGCTAAGTTGAAAAAATATAAATATTTTTAAATTTTGAATCATTAATTAGAAATCATTTAAACTTATACTATTATTTAAAATACATATGACTAAGCCAATTTCAATAATTTTAAATATATATTTATCTAGTTGGATTTTTTAAATACAAATTAATTTTCATTTTTTAATATATTTTTCTATAATAATTATGTAAACTATAAATAACTTAAGACTAAATCATTACATTAACTTAATAACTTAAAATATCATCAGTAGTTCTTCAATTTTATCCTGCTTTCACTCTTCCTGTGAATCACCCAATTCTGAACGAAGAGAACAAATAACATCATTTTTAAATTTTTTAAGAAAAATATTGATTTATGCACTCATAAGTTCTTCATTAGATGATTTGTATATCTCTGTAGAAACGTCAAAACTCCTCATTGAAAGATTCCTCCAAATACCATATATTTGTTCAAGAAGATTTTATATTTTTTCATCACACGCATGAGTATATGGGGGGGTTCTTACTAAACCAAAGAAAAAAGTTTAAAAATGTGTAGGAAAGAAACGAAAACTTGCAAGAAAAACTATGTGAAAAAGAAAACCAAATTAGAGCAAGTCACTAAGGTCAATCCCCTAAGCTCCTCCCCAACAACGACACCAAAGTATTGGGTGCAGTAGATGGTGTATTAATGGACCAAAATTTAATTTCAATATGAGTTTCTTGGGCTTTAAGACACAACATTGGAAATGACAGACATATCCTTCACCAAACCTGCAAAACAAAACCCTAATTTGCCAAGAAACTGTTCACTCGTTGAGCTCTTGCAGTACTACAATTTTTCACTTTCCCCGTACATCCAAAAGAAAAGTGTTGTGGTCCTAGTGTAGGAATCAAATATGCGATCTTACATAAAGAGAGAAAATCATTCTTTGTTCTACTTCTTCAAATCGAGAGATGCTTCAAACCAAAGGTCCAAAACAGTGTTTCAATCCAAAAGAAACATTTGCAACAGGAATGAAATAACAACACTCTTAACATAAAAACCAAGTTGGAATAGACAATGATGAAATACCAACAAATCCTCAACAAATATTGGTATAATATTTATTCCAAACCCATATCAATCAATCAAATCAAACAAAAGGATCAAAGAAGATAATCACTCACACTTGCATACTAGTTCAAAGCTTATTAAAAAATAAGTCAACCTTGATTAACTTACTTCCTTGGTCAAATATAAATGCTTGAAATATTATGTTGTCACTATTCTTCTCGAAAAGGCATAAGGAAAATACTATGTGGTGTTGTTGATGGTTTCTTGGAGATGATACATGCTTGTGACCAAACTTTGAAAACAATACAAGGTATGCACTAAAGATATGAATCATTTCGGTTTATATATATATATATATAGATATCAACTCTAGTCTAAATGTGTAAAGCCAAATAAATCGAGAACAATATTACAAACTTTGCAACTGATAGTTTAATTTGACCACACGATATGGGTCATACATCCATTCAACAAAAGACTTTATAATTCACCAAAATGCTTCATATTTTCAACCATCATGACCATATAATGTGTGGTCTCCACCCAATGATGTGTAAAGTATTTAAAGAGTACAGTCCACTCAAAATAGTTTTGTGCGCACATATGTATTTCATATCTTAAGGAAATGAATAAATATATTTATTTTAGATCTCAAAGAGTCCTTATAAATAAGGGAATGAATTGATCATAATTTTTTGAATATATATAAAATATTCAACGCGCAATAAGTCAACAATTTTTTTTTAGATCTTACCTTTTGAATAATTTTTGTCTCATAGCAAAAAAAACATCAATTTATCATTGCATACCCGCTACAAATTTCCCATTGTATTTAGTGATTTTGAGTGGATTTTAAGCTGGGAATATGCATAAATCTTGAATATTTTGTTCCTATTGCAATTCGTGAATGGCCTTCTCATAATAACAAGTTACAAAAATGGTTATGATATTAGTTTTTATGAATATATAATATCTACCATGAAAACTCAACACCAAGACAATTATAGAGTTTCTAGAATCATAGATATAGACCAAACATAAATCAAATATATATGTAGTTAGATGAGAAATGGAGGATATGAATTATGCACAAGAAAACTTCTACTTTGAAATTAAAAGTGTAGATTAACATACCAAATGAAAAATATCAAGCATTTATCAACAAATATGAAAGCTAGGTGAATGAAAGCACTAGAAAGAGGGAAACGAGGTAGAGGAAAACAAGTTGGGATGGGGGGCCTCCTAACCAGCTTATTGCTTCTTAAATAAATCAGATAACAAAATCACATGTTGAATAAAAAATGAAAAGTAAAACTTGCCATAAGTTCTTGCATTGAAAATATGATTCATCCTTCTATATCATGAATTCTCAATGTCCAACACCAAAAATGAATTTGCCACCCAATCTAAACCAATAGCATAGTTTTAGAATAACATCACTGCCCTCCTTTTTGAAGAGCCATGACTTTGCTTTATGTAAATATTTACAATACAAATTTAGTGTTAGGCAAGCCAATACATTAAAAATAAGGTGAAAATTAATTTTCTAGCAATAGAGGTCCAATACAACCATTAACTAATCACATAAATGCATTTTTTACAAATCTTGGCAAGATCCTAAAATTCTAGAAATATTTCCCTAAAGAACCCCTCATATATCCCAAACCATAGTGAATTTTGGAAAACAACCCATGCCTTAAATTCGTATGTTGGGAATGAACCCATGTTTTGTAATTTTGATATTTGACTTCGTATACATGGAAATCGAGGAGAAAGTTTGCAATTTGAAAACTACATGAATTTACGGCTGAGTTATTAATTATTTTCTAAAAATTGATCCATACAACCTGGGTGAATTATAACTCATTTTGAGGTGTTAAAACATCATTTTGGACAAAATCCATCTTTGGTTTTCCTCGAAAATGTGTCAATCTATCAATGACCCAAATTGGTGTAGGAAGGAACCTAAGACTAGTGCATGCAAAACCAAAGAATTAGTGAATCACCATGAATGGAGGAAATTGCATTTTACCTTAACTAAATCCAAAAATTTTCTTTGACAAGAACCCAACATAACCTTCAACATGAGTTGAAGTGTCTCGACTTCTTAACAAGTCCCTAAACTTTCATATGATAGATCATCAAATTTGGGTGGCTTAGAAATATCTACAATGTATGTTTTAACCCAGTACAAAAATTACCTGCATACAAATTATAAAACACAGAAAATAAACAATGTGAGAGAATAACACATAAAACACATATACACAGAGATTTTCCCCCGTATCCCAAAACCGGGACTACCAAATTGATTTTTCATTATATTCCTTTCAATGTTACAATACATATTTCTACATGCCAAAGCATCCAATACCATGAGCCAAAAACTATCGTGTCCAAAAACATGGACCGAAAAATCATGCACAAAACCATAGGTAGGTCCACACAACCTAAAATAAGGTCCAAAACCAAAATTTTCCGTGGTGCTGCCCCAAACCCCGTAGAGTGGGGTAATCTGCAACCCTCAAACCCCCTACGACTCCCACCGCTACGTAATATGTGCAACGAAGGGGGGCTCTGCGCCCCTTCTAACCCCCAGTTAATTACGTGGGCTAGTCGTGGAAAGAATATAACACAACCCAACATTCTCCCACTTGTTGTTTTCTTTCCACAGGGGACCACAAGAGAACTTAATCATTTATCCAGCCCCGCAACACCCATTGTTTCTCTATACCAAGAGAACTTCTCAGAGCTCATAGATTTTGTCAATGCATATGCAATATTCTTCAAAGTGTCCACCTTTACTAGCAACACCTTTTTGTCTTCCATCATATCCCTCACAAAGTGATACTGAACATCAATGTTCTTTGTCTTTGAATGGTGAGGAGGGTTCTTTGC
>APFE031495115.1:0-16613 GCA_000404065.3 Pinus taeda
CTTGCAGGTATCCTTCTCGAACACTGTCTTTACCCCTGCATCATCCAACTTGCTTACAGAAATTAGATTTCTGGCCAACGCAGGAATATGCAGAACACCCGGCAGGGTTCTAACCCTTCCACCTTGCAACTTCAACTTTACTTTTCCACGACCAATGATTCTAGCCTTCCTATCGTCTCCTAAGAAGACATTACCACCATCATATTTCTCATACTCGTAGAACCACTCTCTATGGGGAGTGAAGTGAAAGGATGCACTTGAATCAATCAACCATGCCTCATGATCTACATGTGTACTTGAAGAAGCCAAGTACACATCCCCACCTTCATCTGAGGTGGTTTTCACATATGCAGAAGGTGCATCATTAGATCCCTTTCCTTTATCAGGAGCTTAAGATTTACACTCCCTTCTGAAGTGCCCTTGCTTTCCACATTTCCAGCACACCACCTTTATTTTCCTGGAGATTTAGATCTCCCACTCGATGACTTATTTTTGTTTTTGTTTTGGGACTATCCTCGTACAGACAAGGCATCATCATTCTGACCCTCCATATTTTTCTGTCTCATCTCCTCCGTTAGCAAGGATGAGACTATTTCTTCAAACTGCAAGGTAGTTGCATTGCTACCTATTGCAATAAACAGACTATCACATGAATCTGGTAGAGAACACAACAAACTGATGCACTTATCTTCATCTGAAATTTTAATATCAACAGATGCTAATTGATTTACCATAGTATTAAATGCATTTAGATGCTTTGTCACTGAGTCTCCACCTTTCATCCTCAGGTTACACAGCTTTTTCCGCAGCAACATTTTATTCACCAGAGACTTAGATTGGTACAAAGTCCCTAACTTGTCCCACAAAGCCTTTGTCATAGCTTCCCCCGATACATTCAAGAATACTGAATCTGAGCACATAATCGTACTATGCTCTTTGCCTTCCGATCCAACTTCTTCCATTCTTCATTGGAAATTCCCGTTGGTTTAGTACCTAGATCTACCGTGATCCACTGATCTTTATCCACCAACAGATCCTCCATCTTGAGTTTCCATAACTCAAAATTCCGACCATTAAATTTCTTGATCTCTATCTTTCCACTGCTCGCCATCTTCTTTCACCACCAGAATCGATCTCATAGATCTCCTACTGAACAGGGTCTACCATAGGCCCGAGTGAAACCCCTCAGCAACAAAGGCGTCCCCTTGAAGCCAAAACTGCTTCGATACCAAATGTAGGTTTTAACCCCGTACAGAAATTACCTGCATATGAATTCTAAAACACAGAAAATAAACAATGCGAGAGCATAACACATAAAACACATATACACAGAGATTTTCCCCTGGATCCCAAAACTGGGACTACTAGCTTGATTTTTCATTATGTTCCTTTCAATATTATAGTACAAATTTATACAAGTCGAAACATCCAATGCCATGTACCAAAAACCATCACGTCCATAAACATGTGCGAACATCATGCACAAAACCATAGGTGGGTTTGCCCAACCTAACATAGGGTCCAAAACTGAAATTTTCTAGGGCGCTGCCTCAGACCCCACAAAGTGGGGTTACGGGTACCTCTCAAACCCCTTGTGACCTCGCCCGCTGCACAATCGGCAGGGGGGCTTCGCCCCCCCTCTAACCCCCCGGTTAACTATGTGGGCTAGTCATGGAAAGAATATAACACAACCCAATAGGACCGTTGCATTGTTCACACACTTTTTTGACTTATTTCAAGCTGATCTAGTTAACTTAGTTGAGTAATCTCAGGCATTGGGTATGGTACACCCCTTTCTAAACTCCACCTATATAGCTCTGATCCCTAAAAAGACTATTACACATTCCTTCATAGATTTCCGCCCCATTTCCCTCTATAACTTTGTCTATAAAATCATCTCAAAGACCATTGAAAACTACCTAAAACCCATTCTCTTATCCCTTATCTCCCCTCAACAATTTGACTTCCTTAAGAATTGTCAGATCCATGACGCAATTTCTATTGCCTAGAAATGTCTACATTCCATCCACTTAAAGAAAATAGGGGCAACAATTATGAAGGTGGACCTCAAAAAAGCTTTCGAGTGCCTGGACTAGGGTTATTTGAGACTAGTCCTCCATAAGTTTGGTATACAGTCCTCAGCTACCAAATGGATCATGGCTTGTGTTACAAATGTTCAATTTGTTGTGCTCATCAATGGATACCCCACGACATATCTCAAGGTCAGTAGGGGTCTGAGACAAGGTTGTTCACTATCACCTCTCCTATTCATTCTGGCATTAGATAGTCTGAGTCTACATATCTCGGATGTTGTTGCTGCGGGTAATTTTCTACCTCTCAAAATTGGGAGAAATATCTGGATTTCACACAGTTTCTTTGTGGACGATGTGCTTATCATGGGACTCCTCAACAGGTTTGCATGGTTCCACCTTTTTCACATTTTCATTAGATTTGGGAATGCTACTGGCTTAATTATGAAGCAAAGCAAATAAGCTATTATTCATGGACAAGGTGATCCTAAGATCACTGACTATATTGCAAATTTTTTTGGTATTGTATCTGAGTGTATGTCTGCTGGATTTGAATATATTTGTTTCCATTTAAAGCCTTGCAACTACAGAATTTCAGACTGGCAATGGTTGGTTGAAAGATTCTATCAGAAAATTTCTGGTTGGGAGTTCAGATGTCTCTCAATGGGAGGGTGATTCACTCTTGCCCAAGCCATGATAACACAATTAAGCATGTACTGGGAAAATTTATTTCAACTACCTACATCGATCATAAAGAAGTTAAATTGGATCACAACATAGTTTATTTGGTCTGGAATGAGGCACAAACATAAATAACACCTTGTAAAACTAGAACACGTTACATTGCCGAAGAAGCTGGGTGGATGGGGCATTCTACACTAGTGGCTATTCGGACATGCCCTTCTTCTCAAACCCAGTTGGCATGGGATTTTTGGCACTGGCACATGGTGTCAAATAATTAAATAGAAACATTTGAAAGGAATCGATTTCAAAGTTTGGATGTGTAAGGGTTGCATAGGATAAAATTATGGCTCGACAATATAGTATAGTTTCAATAAGGTTAGCCACATATTTCTAAATTTACTCACGTGGAAATTGGGCACATGACACCACATCACCATTGGCTGCGACAGTATTTGGGGACTGGAGGATTTAGACTCCTTCCTGATTTCTCTCACTCAGGGCCTAAATAACCTGGGCATTTTCTTTTGGCAACAACTCATCGCGTCTTGGGAAAATTGTTGCCATGTCTGGAAACGTTCGTCGGATCTGCATTTATGTGGCACAAATGCGGTGGAATGGGAAAACATTTGCACACAATTGTGCCTCTTTGGTATCTGCAAAGATGAGGATCAGGATTTGATTGCATGGAGGGGAAAGATGCAGGAAGGTAACATCATGGCGGCAGATGCATACAATAGACTTTGCAGTCTACAAGCAGATCAACCGGGGGCTAATTGGTTTACAAAATTCTGGAACCCTCATATTCCCATTAAAATCACCATTTTCCTATGGCTAGTCTGGAGAAATAAGAATCTAACTTGGGAAAATCTTCAGAAGCGAAAGTGGATAGGACCCAGCTTTTGTGTACTTTGCATGCAGGCAGCGGAGGAGAATGTACACTTGTTCATAAAATGTCTTGAGGTTTTGATCTTATGGAAATATTTGATCACCACTTACGGTTTTTCTATCCCTCAATTCAATGACATAACAGACTGGCTGAAATGGTGGAGCTCCCTACATGGTAAACGACGCTACTTTCCACCCATTTTCATTTGGGAAATTTGGAAATGGAGAAACAATATCATCTTCAACAGTGAAAGGGAACAGGTAACGCTTGTGCTAGATTGAGTTAAGGAAAAAATTGTGGCTGCATTACAAGAGGTTTCCACACAAAAGCCTCCCTCTAGAAACAACTTTGCTCCTAAGATAAAATACCCGATGGGGTTCTTTGATGGTGCATCACAAGACCGCATATGTGGCTGTGGCTTCTTATAATTTACACATTGACCGAGAGCTATCATATTATGTTCACTGGGGGCAGGAAAAGGCACCAACACTAAGGCCAAAGCTATGGCTCTATGGGGATTACTGTGATTTATACTTTTCCTGGATATGCAAACCGTACACATCTATGGCGACTCCAAGGTCATTATTGATTATGTTGGAGACAGAGCTAAAATCCATAAATCCTCTATACAAGGTTGGCTACAATAGATTATGGCACTCTCGAGCCCTCTATTACAATCCTCCATTCAACACATTTGCAGAGAATACAACATGGAAGCAGATCGACTATCCAAGCGAGGCATCAGAAATGAGATGGATGGACTTCATGTGCAAATCAAAATGGGTGAAACCTGGCATGAGGTCGGGATTATGCAAATTCCAGGATGATCCTCTCTCACCATTTTTTGCTAACATTGCTTAGAACACACTCCACAAATCATTTTTGTAACATCCTTTTTGTTTTTTTGAGTAAAGTGAAGTGGGGTCTAACCACAGTGGTCTTCATGATGGTATGATGGTATATCTTGTGCTCCATTAAAATTAAACCGTTTTGTACTCAAACTAGATAAATTTGTGCACTATTAAAAGACTCACTACATGCTCAGATAAATTTTCAGCTGTATATTTCTGAATACAGTTTTGAAATAGATATAAAAATTAAACTCATGAATGAGTACAAACCTCTTTCTTCTTGGAAAAAAAAAATTGATTTAAAATTGAGTTTTTAAGGTTATATCTAAACATTCAAAAGACTCATTATCGAAAAAAATAGCACGAATAACTAAGTGCAACAAAATATTTACCGCTATTGTAAAGCCTTCGTGTATTGAATTATTTACCGGAAATATTTATTCCACATCGCAAAATCTTAATGTAATAAACACGGGTTAGCTTTTTCTTTTATTTTTACAATGGACTATGTAATGTTTACTCTACATCGTTTTCCTTTCTTTTATTTTTACAATGATGTGATACTTACTGGATATCGTTTTCATAATTTTTTTTTTTTTCATTAATATGTATTTAACTTTAAATTTGTTTTTAATAAAAATAAAATGCAAGATGGTATAGGATTGTATTAATTTTTTTTTTCAAATTTATTTTAGGATTTTGGGAGTTTGTTTTTATTTTATTAATTTTGATTTTCTTCTTTATTCTAGTTACACAGAGATACTCTTGATCTTCTATATTAAGATTAATCACCTCATTGTAGTATCTTAATTTTCTCTTATTTTATAATTCTTTATCATACCATAGTTTCTTCTTAAATTTAGATGTAATATTATTTTTATTATTATCACTATTTTGGAAAGTGACCTCTTCCTCTATACCTCAATGATTCAATGAAGGCTTAACACATCTTTATGCAAAACCCACTCGAATCGTAGGTGGATTTAACAAGAGTTTGAAGTTGATCCATAAATGATAGAGCTATTGGCATTTTGCCAACACAGATCCTATGTCAAAATTCGAATTCAACGTATGAATAACTCATAGTTCATGCTTCTTCATTTCTTTTTCTTTACTAATGTTGTAGCTATGTATTATTTTCTTTAAGGCTTGACATTTTTTCAATAAAGTATGTTTCTTTTTAAATCTACTTACATAGCACTTATACAATAATTGTCTCTCTACACAATTGCAATCACAAACATGCTATGAGATCAAGTTTCTTGATGCACAATCAATCACCCAAAATAAAAACTTGGTTTACTCACAAGGCCAACTTCTTTAACACTGTTATGACAATGGAAACCACTCAATAAACAATCCTCTACCCATTCATTTCCATATGTTTAAGTACTGTGCAAGCATCTAACATAGTGACAACTATGACGACACACATCTGGATAAGTATATGGCTACATACAATAGAAAAAATGCACACTCTACTTCTTCAAATGCTATAGGAGATTGTTCACATAATGCGTGCAATTTCTTAGTTAAATGCATATCCTTAATGATGGTATGGTTATGTTTGATTATATTAGTTTGTTGCTTGAATAAGGGAAGGATATAGATGTAGATGGTATCCAAATTACTAAAGAAAATCACCTAATGCAATTACATTGTTGTAGTAGGACATTGACTTGACAATTGATCACACAATGAATTGATCAAAGGATAATCAACTCTAATTTTGGAGTGCAAACCATGGAATTAGAAATGCATATGAACTCATAGTGAATCCATCATTAGGTTGTGTGTACCAAATAACGATCCAAGTACAAATTAGCATTCAAACCACTTGTCAATATAATATCATCCAATGAATTCAATGTTTAAGTAATTAAGTAATCCAATAAACTAATGACCATAGTAAGCATACATAAACACTTTATCACATAGCCATGAATCTCAAAGACTAGGAAAATTAAAACCAATGGGGATTTATTATGCATTGGAAATTCATTACAAAGGGTGACCTATGAATGCTAAAAAAAAAATCTCATGCATTTTCACTCAGTAGTAAAAAATTTATAAATGGCCACGGCTTAGAGACACTTTCAATCATCATGGTCAAGGTCCTTGACTCCTTCATCCTTCAATTTTCAAGTTGGTTACAGTCTTCCAACTCTAACCTTTTCTATTTTCCTTCAAGCTTCCTCAATTCTCTTTGCATATCCCTCACCAATGTCCTTCTTCATCACATTCTATATTTTTAGTGGGCTACCTCATAATGCCAACTATCACAATGGTTGTTTTCAACTTCCAAGTAAAATTTTGACACTTTTTCAACCTTTCCAAAAAACAACTAAATATTTATTGTAACGTTTACAAAAAAAATTACTAAGGGTCCAATTTGGACACACCTCCCATTTTGCAAGAGGTCCCCAAGAGGTCCCAAAGAGCTAGACTAATAAGGAGATGGAAGCATACGGCCTCAATTTTCTTCTCGATGTCCACCATTCCATTATTGATAAATGTTTCTTGTTTCTTGATTTTTGCTCATTTTTGCTACTATATGGGTTATTTTGTCTCCCCCTTTATTTGCTTTGATGAAATATGCTTGTTCACCCTTAACCAAGTGATATTTTTTTTCTCTCTTATAGAAGGTGGCATCCTTATCCCATAGGTATGGCCCACTAAAAACCACTCCATAGATAACTAATGACACAACTTCATATTCTACTTCATCAACATAGCTACCATTATTGGAAAACTTGAATTTACATATTTGGGTGATTTTCATAAAAAATCCCCTTTCAACTATGTTATTAAACTTGGATGCACCATA
The DNA here is from genome assembly GCA_000404065.3 of Pinus taeda. Lineage (NCBI taxonomy): Eukaryota > Viridiplantae > Streptophyta > Pinopsida > Pinales > Pinaceae > Pinus > Pinus taeda. The sequence continues at coordinate 7,279 of APFE031495115.1, forward strand.
TCATGAGCTTCTAAGCAAATCCCATCAACTAATGTTTCAGAAATTAGAGTACATTGAGAACCACTATTAACAAAAGCATTTACCTTCAAGTTCTTTACTTTAACTTTGATTCATAACATTGCATGTTTATCTCTACTTACCATTGGATGTTGCAATGTGGTTCAAACTATGGCTTAATTTTGATGAAAGGTGTTTTTTTACCACTTCTTCTTTTGTATCAGTAGCGACCTTTACCTTCCCCTTGGAATCTAGCCAATTTGGAAACACTTCCAAATGAAGCTTTTGTAACTTGTCTTTTATGTGCATATCCACATCAAAATGTTTATAATGCATGTTATGATACCTCCTTTTTTTATTTCTATCCATCACCTTCTTGTCTCTTCTCTTGCTAGCTTCTTCTTGGCCCATATCTTTCTACCCCGTCTTGGCATCCAACTCAATATAAATAATCTTATTTCTTGCCTCATCTATGATTTTCACACTAAGACGTTACAATTGTCTTTGAATATGATCGAAATGTCCTCTAAGGTACTTCACCACCACTCTGAATCTTCAAAAGTGACACTCAACTTTATGGATTTCCTAATGAATTCAATTGTATTATTGCACCCCTTGTCTATGTTCTTTTTTAAGTTATTGGAACTTCATGAGATATTCCTCTTTATAGCATATGGGATAAAATTATGACTCAAAAATGCTTTGAAGTCCTCCCATTTTATAGCCATGGGTTTCTTACCTATATTCAATGCATCCACATAGCTCTCCCACTACAAATATCTTCAAAAGTGAAAAATAATTTGATGTGGTTCTTACATTCGATGACAACAAAAATAAGCTTCCATTTGTTTCAACTAAATATTCAATACTTTAGCATTAAATTGTACATTAAACATGGGTATTTCCAATTTATCTTCAACTTTGAAAGGAACATTAGATGATGAGGAAAACAAGTTTTTTACCTGAATTATTTCCTGTGGGATCTTCTTTGTGAGTGATGTCTTGATCTTCATGCTTAGATTCTTGTAAGTTTTTTGTCTTATCTTTCTTCACCAACATCTACATTACCAATTTTGTCAATATAGAATTTTTTCTCCAAACAAGAAAACCTAATGTCTAGATCCTCCCTGTCATGTTCTTATGAGGTAATCTGGTCACCCTGAGGTTTTTGCTCCACAATAGTCTTAACAACATTACTTCTCCAATGTTTTGGTACTTTCTATGGGTGTTTTCATGCAAGTCTTCTTCAAGTTTTTGGAACATGCTTTCATACCTAATGATCCATAAATGGTAGGTCTATAGCCCATATATTTCATCCACATAGATTCTATGTTGGAATTTGAATTCAATGTCTATGTAATTCAAAGTTCAAGCTTTTTTATATCCTATTATTTAATTGGTATGCAACTTTTTATTATTTTCTTCAAGTCTTGACAAGTACTCAATTACAAGTATGTTTATTTTTAGATATACATACACAATAGATAACACACTCATCTCTCTACACATTTGCAATCATAAATATGTTATGAGATCAATCTTCTTTATGCATAGTTCATCAATTGGAATGAAAACTTAGTTTATTCACAAGAATTTCCTTTATAACACTATTATGTCAACACATAATGTAGAAATTCCTTCTAGATTCAAACTGCTTATGTAATGTGCTAAAACAAAAGACTTGAATATACTCTACTCATCAGCGGAAATCGATTGAGAAATCCCAACATAAACATGAGACAAGATTCAATCACATATTCTCAAACATTTATCTAAGGGGAAATCTTGTTGCTCAAAACCCCTTCCTATCTATATATTGCATTAGATCATAAAAAATAGAGAAGAAAATACAATGCTTGTTCAAGCTTAAATAATCTCGGTACAAGTATAATCTATCTCATTACCTCACAAGCTAACTCTGGCCAATACTTAACCAATTTTGTTGCCTGCCAAGATCCTATTTTATTGCATTGTTTCTCAAGGAATTAGCCCCTATTGAATGGGATTTTTCCTCACCTTGATTACGCAATTCCTTTAGGTAAATCCTCTGATTACATGCATCATTTGTACAACTCGGAAAATTATACAACTGATAGTACACTACTCTTGAACTCCAATCTCAACTGGTTAACTTGAGTTTCATGCATGCATGACTTAATTATGTTTGATTTAACTATTAACTGGTTGAAAATTGAAATCAAACCGCACTGCTAGACCTCCTACTAGTTCCTCCAATAGTTGGAACTAGTTTAATTGGACTTAACTCAGTTGAACTGAATTAAACTATTACAACTCAAATTAAACTCAACCTAAGCTCTTAAAATTTAGGAACCACTCTACATGACTAAAGTTAGGCCCTAAACTTGAATTAACTAAGTCAACTCAGTGAAAATAAATTATTTAACTCATTCTTGTTATCTTGTGATGTGGAATTACAAATTTTCCTAATTTAATTCAAGGGAAAATTAAATCAGGATTTTCTTGTTGCTATTTTCAAGACTCCCTCTCAACAAGAAATGGATTCACACCTACCCTGATCCAACACCTTCGGAATGTATTGCATGCAACAGCTCTCATTGTTGTTCTTTCTACTGCAACATTTGCAACTGAGAATAAAAAATAAATAAAAAATAATCACTGAATCAATCTGCAATTGTCTACTGGGAAAATGGTGTTGTTGTTGACTCTACCACTGAGCCTCCTGCGATGTTATCAACACTGCTCTACACTCATCAATATCTAACTTACATTGATCCTCCTGCTATTGAATACTGTGGGCCCCTGTAGAAAGGTAATGGTCCATGAGACAAAAACATCTCAATGGACCCTATACAAATTTTTGTAACTCTTGGGACTATTGCTTCACATTGCCCCACCTCACACTTGGAGGTATGACTGCATGCGCTCCCTCTGCCCACTTAGCTCGAAATTCCCCCCTACTGGAGGTCTCTGCTTAAGTGGATGTTTCCACTTTGTCTCGTCTCTAGTTCTCCAATTGTGGTTGCTCCGCAACTTGTTGTGGCTACTTCTGAGGCTCCATTTTTAGAGGTAAATTATGCTCCCTCTCAACCACCAAGTCTCTAACCTTTTCCATGCTCCTCAAGGATTTTCATACATCTTCGACCTCAAGTGAATATAGATTCTTGAATCACACACCAATCTGCTTCATTTGCCTCATGACGGTGTGTCGAAGGAAAACCTTTCCTTTGCTAACTATCACAGTGTAGCCACAGTCTTCCAATCCCATGATGGAAACAAGATTCTTCTTTAGACCTGCAAATAAACATCACATCATTGAGTCTGAGAGGGGATCTTGAATCCCTCTAAAAAGAAATTGTACTGATACCTGTCATGCTATACCTCTCATCATATCCAAACTCAATGTTATACTTGAGGTATTTCTCCTCCAAGTCACTGAAGAGATCTTTATTCCCCATCATATGGAATGAGGCACTACTATCTAGATACCACATTCTTCCCAATATTATTCTTTCCATGCACATAATGAGAGTCAAATCAATCTCAAATTGTGAAGCTAGAGCTTCATGTGCTACTACTACTACAAACTCCTTACTTGCCTTCTTCTATGGACATTTCATGGCATAGTTCCCAAATTCATGACAGTGAAAGCACTTGATATTGGAAAAGTCTTTCTTCTTTCCCTCCTCACCTTGGGACTTATTTCCCTTGTCTTTCTTTCCTTTGTTGACTAATTGAAGGTCTTCTTGCTCTTCTTTGGATGAGGTCCCATCTCAGTTGTCCTGCCTTATTTCTTCCTGTACTAGATCAAACCATAATTGCTCCAAACTTGGTAATTTATCTCTCATTAACATAATCTTGATAACTTGCTAGCCCTTGGGAGGACCCAATAGAGCTAGAGATACCAAATCTTCTTTAGGGACAATCACACTAACCCCACCATGTTCATCACAACACTGTGTAAAATTGCTCAGATACTGTGAAATTGTGTCATTCTTTTGCATCTTGATACTCTGAACCTTGTCCTTGAGTGTTGGCTTCTTGTGGTCACTATTTTTCTCAAACAAGTCCATAAGTGTTTTCCACATCACAAATGGATTTTCTTTCTAGTGGAGATTCGAGACAATATGATCTTAAACTCCCTCCAATATGATCCTCCTCATTTTAGCCACATCCTTCTTCAACTAAGTGATATCGTAGGCATCATCTACTGGGGGTTTAATTACAATTGTCTTGATGTAATCTAGTAGATTGTTATCACCTAATACCACCTCCATACTAATCTTCCATGCCACAAAATTTGTGGTTTCTTCCAAAACATACTCGAGCCTAAGTCCGGTGGAAGTCATCTTCTCAGTCCTGGAGAAAAAGTGCAACATTGATGTTGTAATTCAAACCTCCTCCACAAACTTTGAATTCTCTTGTCTACTATTGTTTTAACTTTGATACCATGCATAAATTCTATGTAGATTCAAACTGCTTATGCAATGTGCTAAAAAAAATACTTGAATCTACTATACTCATCAGGGGAAAACAATTAATTGATCGAGAAATAAAAACATAAACATGAAACAAGATTCAATCACATATGCTCAGAAATTTGTCTAAGGGGAAAGCTTGCTGCTCAAAACCCCTTCATGTCTATATATTGCATTAGATCAGAAAAATAGAGAAGAAAATACAATGTTTTTTCAAGCCTGAACAATATCTACATGAGTATATTCTATCTCACTACCTCACAAGCTGACTCTAACCAATACTTAGCCAATTTTGTTTTCTGCTAAGCTCCTATTTCATTATGCTATTTCTCAAGTAATTAGCCCCTATTTAATATGATTTTCCTCACCTATATTGCACAATTCCTTTAGGTCAATCCTCTGATTGCATACACCATATGTACAACTAATAAAATTATACAACTAATTGTACATTGCCCTTAAACTCCAATATCAACTGGGTAAATAAAATTTCATGCATGCATGAGTTAATCATGGCTGATTTATTAGTTATCTGGTTGAACACTAAAGATCCACCCCACTGCTAGACCTCCTATTAGTTCCTCCAATAGTTGGAACTAGTTTAACAGACATTAACTCAGTTTAACTGAATTAAACTATTACAACTCAAATTAAACTCAACCTAGGATCCTAAAATTTAGGAACCACTCTACATGACTTAAGTTAGGCCCTCAACTTAAATTAATTGATCAAACTAAGTGAAACTAACTTAGTTAACTCATTCTTGTTGTCTTATGATGTAGAATTACAATTTTCTGCTAATTTAATTCAAGGGGAAATTGATTTAGGATTTTCTTGTTGCTATTTTCAACACACAACACTTGATAACCAATCCTTTGACCATTCATTTATGTATAATGTGAATGTGTATATCATGGTCACAAATATGGCCATACACATCTTGAAAAATATATGGCTACATGTAATAGACAAAATGCACATTATACTTCTTCAAACATTAGGGGAGATTTTCCATGTGATCATTATAGATGCTTAACTAAACACACAATCTTAAAGAAATAATGACTACATTTAGGATAATTGTTTGTAACTTGAATGGGGTATGAGATAATTGTAGGTGGTATCTCAATGACCAATGTTGGAAATAGCAACAATAAATGCTAAAAGTAGACATGCTAAAAATAGCATTTCTATCAATAACATTTCAGGTACCAATGTTGGACATAGCAACAAGGAATAAAAAATGGAAGTGCTAAAAATAACATTGCTATAAATAGAATTTTGGGATGGATTCCTATTTTAGTTAGTCCTTGAACTAAAATAGAGAAGTAAAATTTGAATTTGTTCTTAGCATTTGTTTGATTAATAATTAATTAATTCATCTTGAGTTAATTAGTTGGAGAAAATCAAACATGAAGTCTATGTGAGGACATGCAACAATTATCCCATTGATTGAGGAATTTATCCCTTAGTAAAGAGATAAGGATGAGTTGTAATTAGTTAGCTCAGTGAACTGAGTTAAGCCGATTTAGATTAGTCCCAACAATTTCTGGAATTAATTGTGAGTTCAATTAGTTAATGCATGCATGCATGTAATTGCTCCTCTTCAGATAAATGAATATTCTCTCATAAATAACTCATGCATGTCAGTTCAGTCAGAGACCTAGTTGAGATCAGAGGAAGGGATAGCGTACTATCAGTTGGAGGAATTTTCCTATATAGGAAACTCATCCATGTAGAAGGAATTATCTCCTTTAGGTTTGTGCAGTTATTTCTGAGCCAAGTGAGTTATGTGAGGTGGGAATTCAGACAAGTGGAAGCACTGGACCCCGGGAGAAACTGCACAAGGAAAGAGGAGGCTTGGAGGGTAGAAGAGAAGGTTTGCGAGAAGCCTTTGACTGTCAATGATAAGCAGTTGGATTGCAAAGAGAGCATGATAGCTTGTGAGCTGATTCTTTTTATAATACTGACGATATTTCCACTTGTATGATAATACAAAGATTGGGGTTTTAGGATGAGGCTTTCCCCGGGTTATTCTTTGGTGTTCATTTGTGATTTATTTCTCGTTCTCAGTTATATGTGTTTAAATTGATCTTGCTCATATTCGTTTAAGCTTCCGTAAAGTTTGTTGTAGAAGTAGATCTTGTATTTTGCTTTAGTATATTGCATAATTTGTTGATATACAATGGGAAATTCTACATGGTATTAGAGCAAGGTGATCAAAGGAGAGAAAAGTATACAAGAAGGGAGAGGTTCGAAGTTTGTGGTTCCTGAATATAGAAATTGAGTTCTTATCACATCTCATTTTCACAATGGTGTTCAATGGTTTAAGAATTGAATATGCTCTTGATGGCAGTTCATATTATATAGCCTGGAAGGATCACATGGAAGTAGTATTAGAGGATAATGGTATAAAGGAATTCATTGATCAAGAAGTCCCGAAGCCCGCAACGACCAATGCTACTGAATTGGTGGAATGGAAGAAATGTGTGGCTAGAGCAAGGAGAATCCCTCTGGAGCGAGTTCAAGACCACATATTCTCAAGTTTCCATGGGAAGGAGACACCATTTTTGATGTGGAAAACATTGAAAGATATATATTAGAACAACAACGATCAGAGGAAGCTAGCGCTAAAATACAAGCTTCAGAAAATAAAGTGTGAAAAGGGCGACACGATCTCTACATATCTGAACAAGCTCACGACCTGCAGGGATGAGCTTGGAAGTGTAGGGATCACGACAACCAATGATGACACGGTGAGTCTTGCTCTCCTCGGTCTTCCTAAGAGCTGGCATAGCTACCAAGACTCGGCAAATGGAAGAGAGAAACTGCTAGATTGTGAATGACTTTGGTCAGATTTGATGCAAGAGGAGATAAGAAGAAGCACCAGAGATGGTTCTTCATCCAAGGAGGATGAAGAAAATTGTGCCTTAGCGAGTAAGGCAAAGAAAGAGAAGGAGAAGGTTTCTCATCCCAAATTGAGTTCTTCCCTTGGTGGGAAGAAGTTTGACAAACCGAAAGTGTGATGCTTTCATTGTCATGAGGTGGGCCATTTTTCTACAAATTGTCCACTGAAGAAATCCAAGATGGGATCCAAGGAAGGATTTGAAGGTGAGGCATTGGCCTCACAGTTCAAGTTGGATTTTACCCTCTTTGCATGCATGGTTTCATCCATGGTGGGATGTGGTTGGTTTCTTGATAGTGGAGCTTCTTTCCACATGACCGACGACAAGAGTTTGTTTAGTACCTTGGAGGAGAAAGATCTCCAGATACTCATAACGATGGCTAATGATGAAAAGTATAGTGTCTCAGGTGTAGGCACAGTTGTTTTTCAGAGGGAGCATGGAGCTCGCATTACCTTGACCGATGTCAAGTACGTACCAGGACTGAGGAAAAATTTTGCGTTGATCACAATGTTGGAAGACAAAGGTTATGATGTAGTCTTCAGTAAGGGAAAGGTTTTCCTTCGACACATCACCACTAGACAGGAGAAGCAGATTGGTTCATGAGTCAAGAACCTATATGCTCTTAAGGTTCAAGATGCATGCAAAGCCTTGAGGAGCAAGGAAACTGTTGGAGACTTGGTGGTTGAGAGGGAGAGTACATTACCACTCAACATGTAGCACCAGAAGAAGTCTCAGAAAATTGTGGAGGAGCCACAATTTGTGAAACAGCTTCAGGAGGTTGTGAAGCAACCAAAACTGGAGAAGTCAAGAGGAGATCGAGTGGAGGCATCCACTCATGCAGAGACCTCTAGTAGGGAGAAATTTTGAGCCAAGTGGGTAGAGGGAGCACATGCATCCATACCTTCAGGTAGGAGGTGGGGCGATGTGGAGTGATAGTCCCAAGAAGGCTGGAATAGGGGCATGATCATTGAGGTACCCGACCTCTTTGATTAGACCTTGCTACGGGAGCCTCGATGGGGAGTAGCAAGATTGGATGAGTGGGTAGAGACAGATGCAGATGGAGTGGCAGAGCTGCAGGAATCCCAAGACAATGCAGAGCTAATAGACTGCAACAATGCGAGAGGCACAGGAGTGTTGCATCAATGCAAGATGGCACAGAGAGGTGTACAATGATGCGAGATGCATGGAGTGTTGCAGCAACTCAGAGGTCAGAGAGGGAGCACTTGTCAGCAGTAGATGGAGCTTTAGCATTAGAGGATGTTTCTAGCCCAATAGGGAAGTCAGTTGGGAGTTTTTTTCTGTTTCTCGAGTTGCTGGAGTAACAACATTAGGGAGAAGTGTTGCATGCAGAACATTCCAAAGGTTCAGGATTGGGTTCGAGTTGAATACCTTTCTTGTTGAGGGGGAGTGTTGGAAATAGCAACAAGAAATGCTAAAAATAACATTGCTATAAATAGAATTTCAGGTACTAGTGTTGGACATAGCAACAAGGAATAAAAAATGGAAGTGCTAAAAATAACATTGCTATAAATAGAATTTCAGGATGGATTCCTATTTCAGTTAGTCCTTGAACTAAAATAGAGAAGTAAAATTTGAATTTGTTCTTAGTAGCTATTTGATTAATAATTAATTAATTCATCTTAAGTTAATTAGTTGGAGAAAATCAAACATGAAGTCTATATGAGCACATGCAACAGTTATCCCATTGATTGAGGAATTTATCCCTTAGTTAAAGAGATAAGGATGAGTTGTAATTTGAGTTGCAATTAGTTAGCTCAGTTAACTGATTTAAGTCTAGTTAGATTATTTCCAATAGTTTGTGGAATTAATTGTGAGTTCAGTTAGTTAATGCATGCATGCATGTAACTATTTCACTTCAGATAACTGAATATTCTCTCATAAATAACCCATGCATGTCAGTTTAGTCACAAACCCAATTGAGATCAGAGGAAGGGACAATTTACTATCAGTTGGA
>APFE031495116.1:0-29974 GCA_000404065.3 Pinus taeda
GAAATCATCTAACGAGACCACTTCTTGACACTTTTTTGGTAATATTTCTTTTGTCATTTTTCTCAAAAACTAGTGAAAAATAGAAAATTTGTAATTTTAAGTGGTTGAACTTGAATAATTTAAGCACTTGAATGGTATTCTAAAGCATTGAACTTATTTTTGTATTAAAAAATGCAATTTAAGAAACATGACGTTAAGATCTTATAAAAAATTGTGTAGGAAATTCTAGCAAAAAAAAATCTAAAAGGATATTTTGAATCCAGGTTCAAAAAAGTCTCTAATAGATGAACATTTTGAATTCTCTAAAGGCTCAAAATGAAAATATTGTGAATGAATGAAAATTTTAGCAATGTGTTTCCACATTCTTCGTAGAAATTAATGCAAAATGGGAAAGCAAGGGAAACGACAGACTATCATGGGCCTTCCAATGCAAGTTATTAAAGACAAGATTATATTTTTCTAGTAAATATTTAGTATGGAGTGAAGTATATGGAAAGAGCAATAATATTGATTGGATTGAAAAAATTGCTTCATATAGTCTTCCTGACTTTACTAGAAGAGAGGAAATGAATCTAGAAGCTAATGCTCAAATTCCAAGGATAGTGCTTGCTTTCAATGTGGCGTGTAAATATTTATGTGTTGTTGCTTATATGTTGGGATTACTATTGCTTTATCATTTGCCATATGTGTTGGTATTTGAAAATTTCTTATGTAGTTATGCTTACTCATGCAAACTAGAGGAAAAAAGAGGAAAACAGACAATGAAATGAAGGTCCTCATTTTTAAAAATATAAGATGTCAATACCATTTCATAGTAAAAGGTTATGGTTCAAATACATGAAACAATAATATTAAGATAAAACATGTATGGTCATGATGTTGGTGAACAATAACCTTGTTATGGCCAATCTGGCACATTAGGTAATGCTAGGTCCCTACATAAGACAAATCCATTAAGAGACATGGTTTTTTATGTAGATTTTTTTTTTATTAGAAGTGTTAATTGAATCAACGTGTAAAATTCACAGTAAGAAATATTTTGATGTAGATGAAACAACTTAAAATAAGGATTTCTTCTTATGCAGTGGAGGTGTTGTCAACATATATAATTGTATGTTGATAGGAAACTATCAATTGCACAAAAGGATGAAACAATTGTGAACCTTTGCTATAAAAGCCACTAGGATAACTTTTTATTTTACCAAATGCCCCATTGTGGGGAGATCACTTTTATAGTTGGAATCAAATGAAGTGGATGTCAGAGACCATGCTAAAGAGATACTTTAATAGCCATGAATTCAAAGGATGGTGCTTTTTAAATATGGTCATCTCAATTGTACATGTTGGTGATGTTAACGCGCAATGCAACCACATAATATATTGCAAGATATTACACTATGGTTGGAGCACCTCATGTATAGGTCTTACCAAATTTGTCTTGATTGGAAAGTAAATGTATTCATGGTCAATGATGCATTGACTTAAATCACTACTTTGAGGTAACTTTAATATTCTTTTTCTACATTGTAACTTGTATTTATTCTTAAAATTCCACACTTGAAATGAACAGACTTTGGTAGGAGAATAAAAAGGTAGAAATTTATCTTGTGTTTTTGACACGTTGGAGTGCATGGACAAAAAAGTGAAAAGATTAGATATAATTCTAGAAAAGTCAAATGAAATGTTTAGTCAGTGAGTTTCTATCATGAAAAGTTGTTTTATGATGAAATGGGAAATGTAATTGACAAGTTTTTCATCAAATTTGTAAATGAGAAGACGCCCTTGGACTATTTCCACAAGAATTGGGTTGTTAGTGATAAGATTCATAAGTTCACATGCCCTTTTTTATGTTTATTTTCTTGTGTTCCATAATGGGGATATTTAACAACATAAACTTTCAAACGGGAATAGTAAACCCGAAGCAAGAACTCTAGCCAAAAAACCCCCCAAAAAAATGGAAAAAACACAAAAATGAGAAGTGTGTATTTGAGAATGATGTTTTCTTTTTAAGGGTAAATTTTCAACATTTTTTAAAAATTGTAGTAAAAACCATTTTTTTTGGTGCAAAAAAGATGAGAAAAACACACTGAAAATGAATAGTGTTGATGTTAGAATAACATTCTTTTTTTTTCGGGGTACAATTTCAACAGTTTTTAGCAATAGTGTTAAAGATAAAATAATGGGGCCCGAAAAACCTTAAAATTCTAATAATTTTCATTCATGCCATTAAATATGTAATATCATGACTCTAAAAAACCCTAAAATTCTAATTATTTTCAACGATAACATTAAAGAAAACATATCATAACTCAGAAAAACGTTAAACTTTTGACAATTTTTCAATCATGGAATTAAAAATCCTTAAGTTTTTAACATATTTCAACCATGGCATTATGAATAAATTATATGACTAAAAAATAATTTAAAATGAACACGTGAATGAAAGAGCCATTATTCCAAGAGTAATTTTATTTTAAAGGCTAAAGGTATAGTTTTTTTCAAATCTTAGCCAAAGACAACTTATCCCATTGCAACAAAAACATAAAAAGAAACTATCAAAACGAAGTATCCCCTTTTAATGAGGCATTAAATTGAAACATTTTTTTAAACTATGGTGTTAGTCAAAGATAACAATAAATAATATCATGGCAATATCACTCTATACTTTAAAAATTCAACATTAATTTCTAATATTATTTTTACTTCCAATCAAAATATCAATACATGTAGATTGAAAGAAGCATAAATTATTTCTCTAAGTTATTGTTGCATTGTGGATATTCTAAACAAATGAATTCATCATAATTAAAAGATATAATCCAACAAACATAGAAATGACTCATAACTTCATGTAAGATCATATGGAAGTTAAAATCTTTATTTCAAGTTACCATGTAGACATCATATACATAAAAGGTCTTAGATAACTATTCAAAATCATTCATATGTTCTGGCACATCATCAAAATTTACAACATCTTCAGATGAATCACCGGATGCAAATGAAGATGACTCATATTCTTCTGTTTCATCAACTAGTGCCACATCTAAGTCAACATGCATGCCCACCATTTTAGGATTCAAAAGTCAAGTCTTCTAGATCTAAGACTGGGTTGAGTAGACTCCCATCTCAACATTGTTTCTTTTGGTAGCAACCTCTTTAGAATCTCTATCGTCCTAAAGTGAAGAGTTCCTCTCTTTGTTAAATTGAAGTCATAAACAAGTATATTAACATCCTCAAATTTTAATAGGTTTGTGCGGTGATGATTTATATTTGTACCCTTTCTTTTTCTCTTTTTGCCAATTTTTTAATCAACTACCATCTTTGGCTTGTACACACCATTGAATAGGTGTGTATTTGTGGCATACCAATGTACTTCAACACTTCCAACATCTTCATTTTCTTTAATGACCTTTATAACATTTGCAACCTATAATGAATAGCCATGTGGATCTCAATCTACTAACATTGTGATCATGCAACCCTCCTTAACATCCTGTATAGAAGCTCTGTAAAGGTCTTCCATGGCTTCACCTTGTGCATGATATATTTTGGAACCAATACACTTTTTTCTTGCCTCTACCCATGAAGAATTGATAATACCTTGAGATTGTTGTTATTCAACAATGTTTCTTTCCTCATGCCCATTTGACACATTTTGTGGCCAAATAATTGGAATCTTCAAAAGTATATATTCATTTGTTGATATTGAAATGATATCAGTTTAATTATTGAAAAAAGACTCCCACCAAACATAATTGACAACATCAAAGTACTCATATGCATATCTAATAGATTTTTTAATTTCTTTCGGGTATTCAAAATAATTTATGTCGCTCTTCTACCTTCGTGCATTATGAATTTCAGTAATTTCTTATAATAACAATATTTTTGATGAAAATATTGGATGATATAGAATGAACTTCAAAAATGTCAAACTTGATGATGGTCCCCATTCTGTAGTAGTTGAATACTTCTTTCCCCATATAAGTTTTCCCATTAATTTTTTTGATATGAAATTAACATTGGAAGCTAACCTCATTAAGTTGTTTAATGCATTTCTCCTCACCATGCAATCCTAGAATAAATATTTGCATGTCAATAGTTTCTTCCCACACATGAAAAATAGGCTCAGGAATGTGTGATTTCTTAATACATCCAATTAATGATGGCAGGCTCCCAACATCGTTCCTCCTCATTGTTATTGAAAAACGATTAAACAAATGATCAATATGATCATGAGTGTGCCCAAAAATAAGGAAACCAACCTTTATATTCTAAAAGTTCCCAATTCAACAAGCATGTTTAGATATCCAAAAAAAAACCAATTTTTGTTTTCATGATAAGTGTTGTCCAATTGCAGATACCAAAACTTCTAGAAGATTACTAGACCAATGAGAAATCATATCTTCAATTATGGTTATTGTCAGACTTTCATCATTATGAATATTTGGAGCTGTGAAGTAAACCCTTGGCGACATTTTCCCATTAAAGACCATACAACTGACCAAGTGAAACTGAATAAAATTTTCCTCTTGTAAATTTGTTGGTGCACAGACAAAATTTGGTGGAAGTGTTTATTTCTGGTCCATACAATCAATTATGCAACCCAAATATTTATTTGGATTATAATAACATTTATTTTTATTCTTGTACATATTTTTCCTTTCACTTGTTTATTGATCATGATGCTCTTGAAGTGTTTTGACAATGGAATCTGCACATAACATAGAAGAAATGTATCAATAAATACATTTTCGTTGTTGATAACTATACAATTTTTAAATGCTTACCTCTTTTTTCCCCTTAACATTTATCCCTTTAATTTAAGAGAATCACATGTATTACAAACCCCCATCCTTGTCTTCTTAGTAATACATACATCGTTGAATTATTTCCTCCATATCTTCACAAAATATTGATATGCAATAAAATTATCATCTCCTTCAACACCTTCTACATATTCTTTGTATAAGTTGTAGATTTCTCATCTTGAGAAATTATCCATAATATGTATTCTGATGCTATTTGGCATAAACTCTTCATGCTTTGAAAATAAGTCTTGCATCCATGACATTGCAATATTTTCTAATGGACCAAACTCTCGTCTATGATGTACTTCTGAATAAAATGTGGGATCTTTTTCCAAATTTTCTTGGATTCTTGACAAACGAAAATTATCGTTTGAATGAAACATTATGAAAGCCTTTTTACACAGCAATAAAGATCCAAAATCACAATCATAACCTGACAACGTAGATTGCATGCACCCCACAAAATATGAATGTTTCATGCTTTTATTCATTGGAAAAATCCTTTTCCTTTTTCTCCAATGCAAAATTGAAATCCATATGTTTCAAACAATCTTTTGACCAAATTCACTTGAAATCAGATCACTGATAAAGATTCTTCTTGTGAGATACTTTTTCCTACCCCTTGTATAACTGGAATATCTTGGATTAATATGAAGAGGTCTACTCCTACTCCTAGATACAATATTTGCTAGCAATGTATCCATAATTCCATAATCCTCTCTATGAGAATTTTCATCATCATTAGGAGGAATATTATCCTCACTATGATAATTCTAAACATAGTTAGGAAATTCATCACCATCATTGCTTGGAAAATATTCATTACCATTATAACCTGCAGGAAAATCTTCACTACCATCATTTGTTCTTTTGAAATACTAACTTGCAGGATATTCTTTGTCATCTTCATCCTACCCTTTGTCATTGTTTCCCTCATATTCATTAGAATTAGGACTAAGTGGCAAATTTGACTCTCTATTTACTGCAAATTATTCATCCTTCCCTTCATCACTGTTGCTCTCATAGTGCTTAGGATTAGGACTAAGTGGAAAATGTGACTCTCTATTTACTAGAAATTCTTCATCGTACCCTTCATCATTGTTGCTCTCATAATCCTTAGGATTAGGACTAAGTGGAAAATGTGGCTCTTTATTTACTAGAAATTCTTCATCCCACCCTTAGTCAATCCTAGGTTCATAGTTCTTAGGATTAGGACTATGTCGAAAATTCGACTCTCTATTCATAGTGAAAGAATTCATGTTATTTTCAGCCATATGAATAGAGTTGTTACATGACAAAGATGTTGATGCTCCAAAAAGAGAAACTTCACTATGAAAAGAATCCACGACTTTCAAACAAAATATGTTGAATGATACAAATGCACTTTCTCCTAATGACAATTTATAGCTTAAAAAATGAAAATTTCCCTCCAAGGTTTCCCCCACAAAAATTTCACCAAAAGTTTTCCCACTAAAATTTTTCTTCTAGAATTTATTTGAAAACATTCTACTAAAATTTTGTCTTGAAAATTTTGACCTACTTTCCATTAAAAAAATTCACACAAATTTTCCTTCAATACTTTCCTTAAAAATCAAAATAAATCTTTTACTTATTATTTAACATTTACTAGATAATTAAGTTAATTTTCTATGATTTATATTATATTTTTTATCCCACATTTAACAAAGTTAGTATATCATCATAAAATTAACTATATATTAGTTTTTTCTAATTTTAATTTTAATCCCAAATTCAAGAAGCGATAAAGAAATCCCATAATATTTGCTAAATAATAACTTTCGTTGTTACTATTCTTTACTTCACATCAAGTCTTTTTGGAGGATTGTTTAAAAATCTTGGAGCAATTTTGCGGAGGAGCTACGTTATCATCAACAAGACATTCAATAAGAGATTATTGCATTTCAAAGGTTATTTTCCCTTCTATTGTCCCATTTAAAGAGGAATTCGGGGAAAATATGTTGGTTTATGCTAATAAATCATTTCTTTATTTTTTATTTTTTTCTCTGTCTTAGGGGGCAACTCAATTCATTAAATTGAAATTTAGGAAATTGTTGAAACAAGGCAGGCCTGGGTTCCAATCCCACTAAGGATAGGTCATAAACCCCAAGAGGTTGAATAGTACTTACATGTAAGGTGCGTTGTTAAGTTCCTTTGGGATACAAAACAAGACATATTCAATCATTTTTTTACATTTATTTAAAATAAATATATATTTTTCTCATAATTACAAATTAAAAAAAAAATCACAGCTAGACTCACCCGGCCCCACCTAGTCCCATGGCCCATAAGCCCTCAATGCCTGGGCAAGGGCACCTCACATGCATGTGCCCAGGCCCGCAACCCAAGTGCCTTGGGCGTTTTGGTCCCCTTGGCTGTGTGCCTGGGCAGGGGCGCCTTGCCTGTTCACATCGAGGAACGCGACCTAGGTGTCTTGGGCAACTAAGGCCAATTCTGAGAATCGATCCTTGGGTTGTGTGCCTAGGTGGGGGCACCTCGCCCACCCACGACGTAGGGTCCTTGGGTGCCTAGGCATGTGACCTAGGGATCCTTGGCACCGAGGACCCCTGGGCCGCATGCCTTGGCGCAGGCAGGCGAGGTGCCCCTAACAAGGAATGTGGCTCAAGGGCCCTTGGGTCACATTCGTAGGCACGGGCAGGTGATGCACCTCACCTAGGCACAACACCTAGCTACCTTGGGCACCCGGGGTCCCTGGGCCATGAGCTTGGGTGCCCAGGGCCCCTGGGTCACGTGTTTAGGTGGCTAAGGCCCCTTGGTCATAGGCCTAGGTGTAGGTGGGCACTTTAACCCAAGCCAACAGCTCAGGGGCCCTCGGCGCAAGCGGGAAAGTCACCCCCACCAAAACACATAGCCCTTGATGTGGACGAATGAGGCACCCCCTCCCAGGCACACCGCTTAGGGGACCTATGCATTGAGAGCCCCTTGGTCGTGTGCCTGGGCACGGGCGGGTGAGGTGCCCTTGCCAAGGCACACTACCTAGGGGCCCTTGTATCGCAGCCCTAGGTGTGGGCAAGCGATGCACCCTTTCGCAGGCACGTGGCCCGGGGGCTCCTGGGCCGGACAAGGTGATACACTGTTGCCCAAGCATGCGGCCTAGGGCCCCTACATTGTAGTCTTAGCACAGGCAAGGTGGGAGTGAGTTGTGTGCCTTGAGTGGGTAGGCCAAATCTGCTTTCTGGAATTGGACATGACCCCCCGAGCGCCTATGGGTTGCGGGCTTGTGTGGGGGCTAAGTTTTTATTATAATATTTTTTTTTTTTTTTTTGGTAAATTTTCAATTTGAAATTTAAAAGTTAAATTATAATAGTTTTATCTTTTTGTTTTTTTTTTTTGAGTTTAGGATTTTAAAATTAAATTTTAATTATTTTTTAATTTTAGGATTTTAAAGTTAAGTTCCATTGAGGTAGTCACACGATTGCAATCCACCATCCCAAATCTTTCCAATATCTTCACAACATATTTTCCTTGACATAGGAAAATTTCTCCTGGATTTTTCTAGATCTCCAACCCTAGGAAGTAGTGCATCAGTCATAGATCCTTCATCTCAAATTCAGAAGCCAACTCCCTCTTACATTTGTGAATGAGAGGGTCTACATCTGTCAGAAAGAGGTCGTCCACATAAAGTACCAGTATGATAGGTTTATGATTTTCAACCTTAAAGTAAGGGTTCAGATTAGCTTCACCTCTAGTGAATCTCAACTTCATCAAATGGCTATCAATCATCTCATACCAAGCCCGAGGTGCTTACTTGAACCTATAGTGAGATTTCTTCAACCTACATACTTGAGATTCTCGGTCATGAACCTCAAACTCGTCGGGTTGTTCCACATAGACTTCCTCTGTAATCGAACCATGCAAGAAAGTGGTATTGACATCCATATGATGTAGGTTCCATCCTTGCGAGGAATCAAGGACTATGATTGATAATATGGTGGTGTATTGGGGAATAGGTACAAATATCTCATCATAATATACACCTTCCTTTTGAGAGAAGCCTCGAGCAACAAAGTGAGCCTTGAACTTTTCTGCACTTCCATCAACACCATGCTTGATTTTGTAGAGCCACTTAGAGGTGAAAACTAATTGGTCTTGGGGTCTAGTAACCACATGCTAGAAATCATTCTTCATAATAGACTCATGTTCTCCATTCATAGAATCCTTTCATACTTGTTTCTTCAGGAATATCTACAATATATCTATGGTCCTTCTATTACTTTATGGGAATGGTCCCCTAGCAATTTTTCCTTCGACACATCCCAGACATACACCTTCATGCTCTAATTTGAACTCAGGCATACCTGTCACCATCTGTCTCACATTAGTAAGAGGCTTATAATGAAAATGGGCAAACCTATGGTGCCATAATGTAGATTGTAGAGCTGTGTCACAAGACATGGCTCCTAATGGACTTCGTCCAACTTGATACAAAGTGTCAACCCTAAACCCAAGAGCAAAAGAATCTTTAAAATTCCTTTTCCAAACATGTACCTTTCCATCGATAAATGCCACCTTGTATCCTTTGTCTTCCATTATCGAAATGTACACCACATTCTTCTTGAGATCAGGTACATATAGAACCTCTTGTAAATGAATCATGTTACCTTCATTCAATTGAAGGGTGACATTCCCTACTCCCTTCATGGGATAGGTGACATTGTCTGCGAGAATAATATCCAAGTTTGTCTCCTTCTCTATTATATTAGAGAGAGATTCCTTGTATCTGGTGAAGTGCCTTGAGGCACCACTATCAATTACCCAATTCCCCAAAGAGTTCGGTGCAGAGGTAGTGGAGAGGGTCGATATAAGATAGTATTCCTTTTTCTTACTGTTAACAACATTTGATTCTTCATACCTAGAGTTCGTTGCTTTCTTGGAGGGTTGAACATTTCCATGATGTCCAACATTCCTTTTGTCTTTTCCATTGAACCTGCCATTCTTTTGATTGTTGTTGTTGAAGTTTCCCCTGGAATGATTGTGACCGTCATCATGTGATGCGTCCCTTCTATTTGGACACTCCCTTGCATAGTGGCCAAACTTATTGCAAACAAAGCACCTGCCCTTCCTTCCACCCTTAGATCCAACATATCCATTGAAATGACCTTTAGATCCTACATTATTTCTCCTTTCGGAATGAGTGGAGAATGTAGTGGGGTTGCTTCTATTAGAAGGCATTTATTTCTCCACCATTCTTGTTTCTTCTTGGATGCATCTCGACATCAATCCTCAAACCCTAGAATTCAATCATTATTGAGAATAGTCATTCTAAATATATACCACTCAGGTGGGAGTCCTCCAAGGGTAGTGATAATAAGTTCCCTTTCAGGAATGATCTCATCAACCAAAAGTAGATCATTATTGATTTCAGTGATCCTTAAGAAGTAGGATTGAATATCCTTGTCCTTGCCCTTCTTAATATCCTTCAACTTATTTTTGAGAAATAAAATTTTATTTGCATCACTGACCTTCAACTTGCTAACCAACCTGTCGTAGATCTCCTTGGAGGTGTTCAAATCGAAGATGTAGGCTACCATACGCTTGTCATTGGAATCTCTGATAATATTCTTCGCTTTGACTTCAACCTTATTATACTTGTCTAACTATTTTCGGTGATTTCTCTTTCACCCTTGCTTGGGCTTTGTCTTCACTTCAGCTCTGATACCATGTTAATATTAGGTAACAATGGTATGCCCTATGCTTAAGAGAAATTTAGTTCAATTTCTTTATTAGCCCAATATCAATATCCAATTTAGCAATCACATCAGCATGATAGTAAAATGCAGATAGAACATAAACATAAACAATAGAAGACAATCCAAGATAAGAGGACACAAGATGTGTAACCAGCTAGGGACAAACCCCAATGTGGGGAAACCCTTAATCAATTCTTCCTATATTCTTCAATAGTTCAATAGAGAGAGATAGTACAAATTTACAAATCTAATAATTTATGACAGCAGAAGAAAAGCTCTAACCAAAAAAAGTCAATGATAGTCAAACATGGTAGAATTCTTCCTCTAAGCAACTCAGTCAAACCCAATCAACTTTAGCCTCCAACAAAAAACCCAAACTGTCCAGAACAGTCTAAAAAAGTCCAGTCAAATGTTGGTCAACGAAAGTCAAATTGTGGTTAGATCTAAGGTAGTCAATATTGGTCAAATGGGAGTTCAAATCACCTCAATTTCAATGCTCAGATATGTGCCCTGCCAAGGAGAAGGTCCTCACCCAAATCTGCAGTAAGGAGGAGGTCAACACAGCCCAAGAAACAACCTCCACAATTCGATCAAATTGGTAAACACAGTTAAACAAAAAATGTCCTCTTTCCTTCGCACGTGTGAGAGATAGCTGTCAGAATTGCATATCCAATCAAGTAAGGAGAGAGGGATGTGTGAAGATGAGATGATGATAAAATGACTTGAGGTCTCCTCCTTTTATATGCAACATTGAGGATGAGTTGGGGGTTTGAATGCCTATTTTACTTGCTCGCTGACCTTGATAATTTGTCCATCATATAAATAAATTCATATCTTCATTTCTACATATCGGAATCAGATGATATTTAGATCAATCCTACACCTCTCGGAGACAGGAATCCAAGAAAAGTATCAGTTGTCATAAATAAGATGAACCATGTGGATTTTGGCCCTAGTTTCCAATTTTAATAGTTTATTTCTACCCAATGTGATGTTGGTTGAGAAGGGCACAGAAACCCAACCATGTTTCTTTTGTTTTTGCTGATTTGTGTTTCTATTTATATATTGCATATGATCAATTATTTTGTTTGTAACATGACTATGTAATAATTTGTTTCATAACTAGATTGTGTGATCATGTCATTAATAACCAAGTTGGTTATCAATCCTCTATAGTGTGACTAGATTACATTTTAATCATTGTAACTAGCATGCACTTGATTCCATTTTTTGTTTATTTATCATTGAAGTTCTAATTCAATATCCCCTAGTTTCATAATTAGGATTGTGTGTTCACTCTTTAACTTATTATTAGGTTTGTAATTCACTCTCTTCGAATACATTAATTCTTTGTTTTGGTCATTACTTTTAGTTGATTTTATTTGCAAAAGCAAGATTTACAACTAAAGGGGAAGGATCACAAGCTGCAACTCTTCAATTTGGCATGAACACCTTCTTAAAACATCATGAAAGTTCGTAACCTATTATGGGCAGACTTTGTGTTGACACCCTAGTGATCATAATATATTTTATATTTCTTTTCTTCTTGTGTTTATATGGATGAATAATAAAAATGGGATTTCTTACTAATGGGAATGATATACATTGTCATTCTATTGCATGGATATTTTGTATGTCAGTATGAAATAATGTCATGAGGAGTATTGGCTTTAATAACCGTTAATGAAGTAAGGGACACATGAAATCAACTCAAGAAACTCAAAAGGGGGAAATATTATATAAATGGTGACAATATGTAATGATCGTGACTATAAAAAAAAAACATGTTTGAAAAATTTGTTCAAACTAGGACCAGAATCATCTTCTAAAATCTTTCTATGACTCACTCACTAAATACTCATCCCTATTGTATCACTCATTCCTCTCAATTTCTCAACCTTCCCGTAGACTTATATTCTTGGTCTATATTAATACATTTCTAATACATAATTTAGAAATTAAATATTATTCAGAAGGAGTTATTCCATCATACTCCCTTTTAATGTGTGCTTGTGAATTCTCTATCTTCAATTTTCCTCTATACTTTTCCTATCCTCATCCTTGATCTTCTAAATTCTTCTTTTTTGGTCATTTCCTTTCATCTTAATTTGTCATATTTTACCTGCAAAAAACATAAGTAATATGTTCTTTGAAATTCATATAAAAAGGTTATGATCCACCTACCTACCTACCTACCTACCTAATATATATATATATATATATATTATGGGTCACCTGTTGTTGTATCCACTAGCTCTCTAGGAAACCTTTTCTCATACATCTAGTTCAACAACGTATCTTTGTAGTCAAGCGCCCCTACATCATCAACATCATTCATAAACCTAGGTTTTATGGTTAACCCATAACCTTACCCTTTGTTTTCTTGGATTACCTGTAACCATACAAAATTGAAGTGGCTTCTATTTGCCACATCACATGAGGTGGTCTCTCCTCACTAGCACGAACTTTCCTCCCTCACAAAAATCACAACTGGTTGTTCATCACCACTTTCTCATTCATAGAAATTGTTTATTCATCATCATTGTCTCTTCAATGGGGGTAGACTTACCTCATTAGGAAATATGTTGACTTCGGTAGATTCAATTTATATTATGCTTTTCTAGCCTTTTTGTTAGAAATATGAAATTGAGCAGAGAGAGAGCTATTACACACAAATCACACTTCAATATTATTGATCTCACATAACCCACATATATAGGAATACATGATGCTTCTATATCCGAGAATAGTGGATCTAGATTACTAAAACTAGTTGATACAACTAATAACCTAGGAATTCACACAATTACACCTCATGTCAACTTGGAAGTCATGGAAGCATTACTTCCAATACCCTCCCTTAATTCTTACATGACAAAACTAGAGAGCAGACATTACAACAATGAATGAATCTCTGTCAAATTTGTGTGAAATGGTCATCACTAGCACTCATATCCACTCTAAAATCTCATGGTTTCTACTTTTTTCTTCACCACACTTTCAAGCTTCCCACTTGATCAATTTAAGACATAGCCACTTCAAATCATCTTTGACGTTCTTTGCAGAATTGACGCTTCTCAATTTTCTAGAGCGCAACGAGTCAATCTCAATACCGAACCATGTTGTTGAATCCACGACCCTCCACAACCTTTATCAGTAATCCACAATAACATTCTGGATATAAAATGTCTTCAAGGGACAATTCTACAGCTTAACCTTATAAAATAACTTGTACAGTCGCTTCGTAAACAAGACAAGTCACACCAACTTGAACTTATTAAAAAATACCTATTACCCATGCTCCCAAGGCACATTAATATATTGGTTTTTTTGTGGTTCTTTATAACAAGTTTTACACAACCAACAAAACATTTCCCTTGCACATAATAATAAAAAATATTCTGCTGCCTAAAATCATATTGCAATCGTGCATCTCCGTGGCATCAATTGTGCATTATCTAATTATAATTGCGCTGAAATTGCCCTGACGAAATTATTATATCATAATATATGACTGCGGTTGCAATAACCCATAAATCAATGTATCTATGTTTTTCCCAACAATTTAGAGGTGGGCTCTGGCACTTTCCTCAAGAAGTCATCCATCACCAGGACCAACCAATTCAAGAACTTTGAACATTTGACTGCTTGAAGGGAACCCTCAAAGCAGAGCTACACGACTCTTTGAACATAGATCCATGCAGGCTCCATGCAGATGCTCTCAATGCACAGTTCACTTGAAGTTGACACTCGGCTCCACTATTCACAGCTCCGACCTCCACAATGCTCACACTGAATACTGTTTCTGTGCATCGCTTTCAATCTTCACATGGTTGCACTGTTCAACCTGATTCAGCGCTCCAATCCACGCAATCTTACACAGGTTCACAACAATCTCAGCCACAGGTTGTTTATGGTGCCGGGAAGATCTCTTTTTTCCCACGCAGCGGTCACTAGCAGTAGACCTTGGATCGCAACGGACAACAACGGTATGAGAGAGACCTGCAGCTCTGCTTGAAGAAAAATTGAGGAACTCGTTTTAACCACTGAACTCCTCCGCACCAGATCTCAGATCCATATCTGGATCAAATCATTCAGATCTCAGCCACACTAAATTCACTTCTTCACTTTGTTGAATTAATTGAATTTGGATCCCCACAAACACGACAATTAATAAACTGCGGTCTATTGGCAGCAATTTCCATTTCCCCATTTGGTTCATCAATTCCCATTAAGATATTCAAAATTAAGGCCTCATAAATTTACTTTATTTCTTATAAATAGCTCTGCACCCTCTCGCTTCAGACCATCTTTGACCTGCTTTACAAAATTGACGTTTTTCAATTTCCAAGAGCTCAACTGGTAAGTCTCGATACTGAACCATAGTATGAAAGAACTACCAATTGTTGAATCGCTTCAGACCATTTTTGACGTGATTTACAAAATTGACATTTTCCAATTTCCCAGAGCTCAAATCGTAAGTGTCGATACTAAACCATCGTATTGAACAACTCCCAATTGTTGAATCCACAACACCCAGCAGCCTCCATCAGTTATCTAAGATAGCATTCTAAATACAAAATATCAACAATTCTATAACTTGACTTTAAAAATAATTTGCACCTACCAGTCACACCAACTTTAATTTATTAAAAACTACTTGTGTGAATAATGCTCCAGAAGCAAAGCACAGTAATATATTGAATATCTAAAAACACTATAATATACTAATTTATATTAGTGTATTGAATAATTAACCTATTTTTTGTGATTCTTTATAATAATTTTTATGCATCAATATAGAAATGAAACAAACAACTCAACCAACAAAACACTTCTTTTACACATAATTGTAATAAAATATTCTGCTGCCTAAAATCATATTGCAATCGTGCATCTCGGTGGCATCAATTGTACATTATCTAATTATAATCCTGCTGAAATTGGCATGACGAAATTATTATACTACAATATCTGACTGTGGTTGCAATAACTCATAAATCGATCTATCTATGTTTTGCCCAACAATTTAGAGGTGGGCTCTAGCTCTTTCCTCAAGAAGTCATCCATCACCACAACCAACAAGTTCAGGACCTTTGAAGGTTTGACTGTTTGAAGGGACCCTTTGACTGCTTGAAGGACCCCGCAAAGCACATATCCACGACTCTTTGAACACAAATCCATGCAGACTCCATGCAGATGCTCTCAATGCACAGGTCACTTGACACTTGGCTCCACCATCCACAGCTCCAACCTCCACAATGCTCACACTGAATATTTTTTTTGGGCATCGCTTTCAATCTTCACACGGTTGCAATGTTCAACCTGATTCAACGCTCCATTCCACGCAATCTTACACACAAGTTCACAGCAATCTCAGCCTCAGGTTGTTTATGGTGCTGGGAAGATCTCTTTTCGCCAACGCAGCAGTCATTAGCAGTAGACGTTGGATCACAAGGGACAACAACGGTATGACAGACCTGCAACTCTGCTTTAAGAAAAATTGGTCAACTCATTTGAACCACTGAACTCCTTCCTACCAGATCTCAGATCTATATCTTGTCGCGCCAGAAATAATTGTAGCCTCTATTTCTCAAAGATTCCATGTGAAAACAAAAACTCTGGATCAAATCATTGAGATCTTAGTAACACTAAATTCACTTCTTCACTTTGTTGAATTAATAGAAATTGGATCCCCACAAACACAACAATTAATAAACTGTCCACAGTGACGCAAGGCTACCCCGCGTATACCCATCGTATGCATATGGAATGCATAAACTAATTTCCTCAGGAATTTCAAACTCTGTGCCCATTCTGAATTTTCAAATCCTTAATGGTTAAGGCTCCTCTTTATCAGTCTTTGCAAAATGAATCATTACAATAGCCTAGTCTTCCTTTAAATAATCATTTCCTTTCTCTCGGAACTCATTCTCTTTTCTAATGGGACTTAATACTCCTCATAAATTTTGTTGAACAATACTCACACATATATAACCAAACCTTCACACTTTATACTTTGATTATACCTGATTTAAACCACATAACCCTTATTGACATTATTTCTATTATAATGTTTATATAATATAAATCACACAAACTATGCGAAACCATACCTCTTTCCGTGTATTTTTATAGCCTTGGCACATTTCCTAATATATGCCTTTATAGCTATCGCAATCGCACTCCTCTGGGTCCATCAACATTCATTTATCGCCTTCGATGTGCGATAATGCAATCGGATTCCAAATAACATGAACTGCGATTCATTCTTCTCTCGCGTCCGTGCTCATCGCCCCTTCGCGTATCGCACATTGCAAGTATTAAAAGCTAAGGTCCATTAACATGCCTTCCTCCTTCGCATCTGATGTGCAATTAACACTTCAGACTTCAAATAACATCAACCCACGTTCATTACCTTGTCGAGTCCGCTCCCATATCGCAAGTCACAATTTCAAATGGCCCAAGGTTAATTCATCAACGAAATGTTGTGATGGGACACTTGTTTAAAGCTCCCCACCATTTATTTGAACTTCCGATCCAATGGTTCACATTTAGTCATGGGATTGCAATCGCTAATCACTTGAGGTCCGGTTCATTTCTCTTAGGCTTTCCTCCGATGCGATTTGATAACTTCGTTCCACTCTTTTCTGACTTAATCTTGGTCATTGATCATAAGAATCCAATGGATCTTGTGCACTAATGCTTCACTTCTTCGCTCTTCCTTTTTTGCTTGGTCTTTACGCCATTCTCCAATGTTCTTCTGTGGTCTTCGAGTTTCTTCAGGGTTTCTTGTCCTTCCGCTCTCTTGCTGCACGACTCCCTCCTGAGCTTACCTCTCCAGGTTTCTTTAACCACTATCCTTCCAAGACTCTACTTTGGTCCTTCGAATGGATTCAAAGATCCATTACGATCCTTTGTCTTATTCTTCTCCACTGTGTATTCTGCCGAGCTCTGCTTGTATAGATATATGTTATTCAGAACCTCTAATACACACATAACTCATTATTCAATGCTCAAAATGCACATTTACACAGTTTTTGGAATTAAATCTCTGTCTATATAAATAAAACAACTAATTACATAATGAGTCTCTCTGTCTCTCAAGCCTGTTCTTCTAATGTCAGTGGCCTTTTTTTCACACTTTGCCTGCAAGCTTGCAATTGCACTCTCCCTGGCTAGCTAGCTAACCTCTCCAACCTCTCTTTTTTTTCTTTTCAATACATTATTAGCAGTTTCTTTACATTTGAGGAACTGTTCCTCACTTACTTTTCAGTTGCCCAACCGTTTCTTCAAACTAGTTCCTAACTAGACCCAACCTGATCTGCTTGCCTAATTTAAAACTAATAATGACTGAATCAGCCTTAATTTTAAATGAACCACTAAATAGATTCCCTATCTATGCTTGCTACATGAAATTTTACAATGGCCCCTTCTTGGCTAAAGTATAAACCTTTAGGTCTGTCTAGATACTTCGAGCTTGATATTTGAGAGCCAATGCTCCTACATTAGACTCCCAAAGTTGATAACATTCATGATTTCCTGATCATGTGACTTCATGTGTTGATAGGAAACCTCTAGGGTCCCAAACTTTGATTTGTAGTTGTCTGAATGCTTTGCACCTTTGCTATTGTTGTATGTCACCTATCTTCTATTTCATATTCCTCTAATTGTCAATTAGTTTCAAGTTCTGATTGATCATTCTTCCTGCTACTGTCAACCTCCTCCATATTGACGGCTTCATCATTAACTGCCATAACTCTTCAATCTCCATCTTTGGCATATCTTTGGGCTAGTCCATATTCTGCCATTCACTATTACCTCTTTCTCTCTGCTTCAGGTTATTGCTTCTATCCACTAACTTTTCAAATTGTTGTTGGTTACTTCCACCGTGTAGTTTCTAGTTCCTTACTTGTTCCTTGATTGTTCTTGATGCCTCCCTTTCATCCTTACCTTCTTACGCAGTTATCTCTGTCTGCACTAAATTCTGACTTTCCTGCATTCTCTCCAGCAATTGAACATCTTTGTTCCATGGATTAAATTCTTCCATAGAATCTTCTTCTTTCATTTTTATTTGGTTGTTCATTTGTGCCAAATTTCCTCCAGCATCTGCAACTAAATTTGCACTCATAAAACAATTGTTAAAATAAAAAACATAAGGCCTCAGTGCCTCTTCTTCCTCTGGCAACAACTTAGTTTGCTGCTCTAATTCTTCCTCCTTTGTTAACACATAAGTGTGTTGTTTTGAATTCTCAAAAGAATTCATGAGACTCTCAGCTAACCTCTCCTCCACATCACATCTGCTCCAATGATGTCTTCTTGTCTTTGTTCACTATAGTGAACTCCTTCTGCAACTTCCACTTTCTACTTCATATTCTTCTCCACTTCTTCTTTCTTTTGGCCATCATCATAAGCCAAACTTTCCTTACTCTTACCCCTTACAATATGTTGAAAAGCAATACTTTTCCCCAACTGTGTATGGACATTTATATGAGACCTAGCTATCCCAACTTCTTTCAGGATAGAGTTTAGATTTTGCATGTCTTCTTCCTCCTTGATGACAATGTGAGCAAATTGCCCTTCCAAACATGTTCGACCTGCAAACATACACAAGTTATCAAATTTAGTCTCCAAGTCTTCCTCCTGATACTCACTTATCCTCTGTAATTCTTCCTTCAGTTGAGCATTCATCATTTGCCCTTTCCTCCTCTGTAACTCTTCTTCCAGTGCTATCCTTGTCACATCATTTGCAGTAATATTCTCCTGCATTTGTTCTTCATCAATAACATTAACCAAATTCATTTGATTACCTTTCTGAGACAATATTCCTTCATTCTTCATCAGAATAAGATCATGATCCCCCATCTCTACGACAACTTCCATAGACTTATCCATAGACTCTTTCTTTTGTATCCAGTCAAATTCTTCTTCTTCTGAGAAGTTTTCTTTGTCACCTTTTAATTCTAGATCTTCATCTATTCTGAACGTATCTTCAAAAGGTTTCTTTTCTCTTGCAATACCTGCCATCATACACAAATTAACAATTTTAACAACATAAGACCTTGTGGTCTCACTTGATGCTGCAATCATCATGTCTCCTTTCTATTCTGAATCCTTCATGTGATTCATAAGTTCTTCTATAGATCTCCAGTCTTCATCTTCATCCAGAATTTCACCCTTTTCTGGTTTACAAATAGATTCTTCCATTTCCAACTCAGCCTCTCTGAGTTCTTCCATTAGGCTCTTCACTTGCCTCTGTTGTAGTCTTCTATGTAGCTTAGACCACTTCACTGCCTTTTTCCTTAAGGCCCAACCTTGTCCTTGGCTTTCCTCTAGCAACATTGTTAACACATTGAGTTGTTCTTTCACCTCTGCAATTTCCTTGTCAATTTCCCCTTGCCTCATCCTCTTTTCATTTGCCTTGGCATTCTCTTTCTTCATCTTTCTTTTGTTGTGGTCTTATTCAAAACCTCTGTTACCTTTGTTATGACTATCAGTAATCATCTTCTTCTCCATCTTCATGAGTTTCTCATTCATCCACTATGAGCCGCACTAAAGCCTCTGCAACAACAAGTCCTCTTTGTTGAAAATTACCTCACCAAGAGTTCCTCTAAACTTGGCCTTTTGGAAAGCATTGGTTCTCTATCTCTAGAACCTCTTTGAGCACTTTTCTCTGCTTCTTCTAGGCTTCAACTCATTTGCCTCTTCTACGAACACAATTGTCCTCTTGTACTTCAATCAAAATTGAAATACTAGGTTTTGACCACCTCTTTTTTCACTCAGGAACTCTTACCAGCCTTCTTCATCCTTTAGCAATTCTACCCACATCCTTTGTGGAATTGGCTTTGTGAGCCACAACACTACCTCTGCAGTAACAAGTCTCTTTCTTGCTACATATGCCTCACTAAGTTTCTTTCCTCTGAGCTCAGTTTGTTAGCATTTCTCTGGTTCTTTCCTCTTGAACCTATTGGGCACTCCTCACTCTAGATTGTTGCAACCTTCCCACCTTCTTATGTTGTTACCTATGTATTACTATAAAAACACACATTCTCCAATCTTCAATCAGATAAAAAAAAAAATTCAGGATCTCTGCATGATCCTATTCCACCATTCTCCTGCACTTTGAATGGATTATTCTCTGCCTCCTTGGATCTGCAAGTTCTGCTGCACATCACCTCTGTGTGCTTATTGTTTGTCAGATTAAAATTTGATCTCCTCTTACCTGAATAAACATCTTTACACATAACTCTGTTATAAGATTTCTACAAAGAACTTTAACTGCTCTGATACCAATTGACATAGGGCTACCCCGTGTATACCCACAGTATGCATATGGAATGCATAAACTAATTTCCCTAGGAGTTTCAAACTCTCTACTGAGTTTGAATCTTCAAATCCTCAATGGTTAAGGCTCCCCTTTATCAGTCTCTGCGGAATGGTAAATTGGAATAGCCCAATATTCCCTTAAATAATCCTTTCATTTCTATTGGAACTCATTCTCCTTTCTATTGGGACTTAATACTCCTCATAAACTTTGTTGAACAATACCCCCACATATATAACCAAACCTCCACACTTTATACTTTGATCATACCTGACTTAAACCACATAGCCCTTATCGGCACTATTTCTATTATAACGTTTATATAAGAGAAATCACACAAACTATGTGAAACCATACGTCTTTCCCCATATTTCTATAGCCTTGGCACATTTCCCTGTATATGCCTTTATCGTTATTGTAATCCTCTATGGTCCACCAACATTCCTTTATCACCTCTGATACGCGATAATGCAATCGGATTCCAAAAACATGAACTACAATTCATTCCTCTCTCGGGTTCGCTCTCATTGCCCCTTTGCATATCACACGTCACATATATTAAAAGCCAAGGTCCATTAACATGCCCTCCTCCTCCACATTCGATATGTGATTAACACTCCGAATTTCAAATAACATCAACCCATGTTCATTACCATGTCAAGTCCACTCCCATATCGCAAGTCACAATTTCAAATGGCCCAAGGTTAATTCATCAACGAAACGTTGCAATGCAATATTTGTCTAAAGCTCCTCCACCGTTGATTTGAACTTTCGATCCAACAGTTCACGTTCAATCGCGGGATCGCAATCGCTAATCACTTGAGGTCAGGTTCATTTCTGTTAGGCTTTCCTCTGATGTGATTTGATAACTCCATTCCACTCTTTTCTAACTTAATCTTGGTCATTGATCATAAAGATCCAACGGATCCTATCCACTAATGCTTCGCTTCTTCGCTCTTCCTTTTTTACCTGGTTTCTATGCCATTCTCCAATTTTCTTATGTGGTCTTCGAGTTTCTTCAGGGTACTTGTCCTTCCGCTCTCTTGTTGTGCGACTCCCTCCTGAGATTATTTCTGCGGGTTTCTTTAACCACTATCCTTTGAAGACTCTACTTTGGTCCTTCGAATGGATTCAGAGATCCTTTACGATCCTTTGTCTTAATCTTCTCCACTGTGTATTTTTCCGAGCTCTACTTGCATACATATATGTTATATAGAACCTATAATACACACATAACTCATTATTCAATACTCAAGATGCACATTTACATAGTTTTTGGAATTAAATCTCTGTCTATATAAATACAACAACTGATTACATAATGAGTTTCTCTGTCTCTCAGGCCTATTCTTCTAATATCAGTGGCCTCTTTTTCACATTCTGCATGTAGGCTTGCAATCGCACTCTCCCTGGATAGCTAGCTAACCTCTCCAACTACTCTTTTTTTTTTCTTTTCAATGCATTATTAGCAGTTTGTTTACAGTTGAGGACCTGTTCCTCAATTACTTTTCAGTTGCTCAACAGTTTCTTCAAACTAATTGCTAACTAGTCCTAACTTGATCTACTTGCCTAATTTAAAACAAATAGTGGCTGAGTCAGCCTTAATTTTAAATGAACCATTAAATAGATTCGGTATCTACGCTTACTAAAAAACAAATATTGTTTTACATGAAATTTTACGATGGCCCCTTCTTGGCTAAGGTCTAGACCTTTAGGTCTGACTATATACATCGAGCTTGAGCTTTGAGAGTGAATGCTCCTGCATCACACAGTGCAGTCTATTGGCAACAATTTTCATTTCCCCATTTGGTTCATCAATTCTCATTAATGAAGCCTTCATAAATTTACTCTATTTTTTATAAATAGATCTGCACCATGTCGCTATGTTGTAAAGTAAAGGCTATGCCACACAAATTCTTCAGCATTTTAAGATACATGTGATAGAATTCAAGAGGTATTTGTGCCAAAAATAGTGTGGATTGCGGTTTACACGTATTGGTCATGGCACGAAAGGCAAGATACCAGAATGACGACTAGAATATGTCACCCACCGATCAAGATCTATTAATTTGGTGCCTCCTTCAAGGGTTGAATTCGACCAAAGATGTAGGTTTCGTTTTCAATTCTCCCACAACGCAAGTGCAAGAGTATAATGAAATACAAGTAGTCGAACACAATAGTATATGCTTTCAATGTACAGATCTACACATAGGATCACAGAAAATCTCACACTGTAACAATATAAAAGAAAAAATGCATCTAAGCTACCCTAATTTAATTATAGTGTAATAAATCTCAATACCTTTTCACATCTTGCTTGGCCCTCTTGTGAGGGAGTCAAGCCAAAGTGCAACAATATAATGAAAGAGAAGCAATCGAGCACAACAGGATATGCTTTCAATGCACAGGTCTACACGTAGGATCACAGAAAATCTCACACCGTAACAATATAAAAGCAAACACACATCTAAGCTACCCTAATTTAATTATTGTGTAATAAAACTCAATACCTTTTCACATCTTCCTTGGCCCTCCTGTGAGGAAGTCCAGCCAAAACAAGGGCTGAAATCATGTTAGAAAACATCTTCCTTGGCCCTCTTGTGAGAGAGTCAAGCCATAACAGGGGTTGAAACCATGTTAGAAATATGAAAGTGAGTAGAGAGAGTTTTTACACATAAATCATATTTCAATATTATTAATCTCTCAAAACTCACATACTTCTAGATTAGAGAATAATGAATCTAGATTACTAAAAATAGTTGAGACAACTAATAACTTGGGAACTCACACAATTGCATCTCATGAAAACTTCGAAGTCATGAAAGCATTACTTCCAATATTTTTGGAAAGAATTAAGCAGCCCATATAATCAAATAATTGTATAGAGAAATCTATTCTTCTAAAAAAACTATACATATCAACAACAATTAGTAAGAACATCAAACAACTTCACATCTCACTTTTGACCACTTGAACTAGATCTTGGAACTATATTTGATTTGATATTATATATATATATTTTTATTTTTTTTTGTCAAGGGGTTATGATTCATCAAAGATTATCAGGCTTAACTTATCTAAGAGCCACAACAGCCCAACCCTTAACATGACTCTATTTTTACTCACAAAATTTCTAACTAATAACCTTCACATCACATAGTGACTTAACAATGCACCACATCACAATCTATTCTACATCAGACAATTTGATATTATATTTACTAATTACAACTTTTTAAAATAAAATTAAGATTCTGAATAAAACTATTTTTTCATAAACAATTATTTTTCCTTTCAAAAATTGATTTATTAATTTTATATATATATTCCAAAAATAAGAATGAAATTGTTGATTAATTAAGCAACTTATAATTTAATGAATTAAAATAAATTATTTTAAAAATAATTTCTTTTATAAAATAAATTTATTTTAATTTAAAATATTTAAATTTGCAAAAAAAAATTATATAAAACAAACATATATATATATTTTCTAAAAGATAAGAGTAAGATTGATGATAACTAAAATAGCTCACCATTATACTCACTCTATACTCCATAATCATTACAATAATATTGTTCAAAATATCAAAACTCAACCTAATAATTTTCAAATTACCACAGGTCAACGTAGATGAATAAGATATCAATCATTTTACTCACCCACACTAAATAATTCCAATTCACAGAAACATAAATATTTTTATAAAATATAACCCAATAAAATATGTTAACCAAATATTTTACACTGCATAAAATTCAATAATAATAAATTTCCATTAAAATTGCTAATAGCATTTTTGTATTACATCTCCACCAGTTTGATGGGTTCAAATGTACAATCAGTAAGTATATAAAATCCAATAATAACGAATTTCAGTACATATAAGTTAGCATTAGCATTTTGGCATTTCCTATTACATGAGTACCGCCAGCTTTTGGGTTTACCGACGGATGTAGCCTATCATTATTTGATAAGTTTGAAGCTATCTTTCACAGCTCGTGTACTGGAACTTACAAATTGCAATGACAATACATATATAGAATATGATCAAGGACGTTATATAAGTGGAAATAAAATTGAAATAAAAAAATAAAGTTAGTGTTATTTTTATAATTTGTGGTATTTAGATTTGTTTTTTAATTGTGTATAGATTCAGTATTATGAAAAAATTTTAGGGTATTTTGATGGTTTACGTGTTATCTATTAAATTTATAATTTCAATAATTTTTTGTTAGAGTAAAAAATTTCAAAAAATCACACTAAAAAGAACTCAGTTATTTTCATCTTAATTGTAAATTGCCAATTAGTCTGATAGTGGGCAGTAAAAAATAAGTAAAAATAGGTTAATTGATTTTTCTTCACTGCTATTTCTCAAAATCTACCATCAAATTAGTTTTATCTTAAACAATAGTAAATCTACCATCAAATTAAGTTTTACCTGAAACAATAGTTCTTGGGTGTTTGTCTGAATGTCAGCATATCCATATTCAGAGATGCGAATCAAACTCCAACTCTGTGACTAAAATAAATAGACGATGATTTGAAGTCAGCAGTTAGAACTTAGAACTGTGTTTCTAGAATTATAGAACTCCATTCCTGTGAATAAAATAAATAGACGATGATTGGAAGTCAATACTAGTTGGAATTGTGTTTATAAAATTATGGTTGACAACAGAGATTACTCACAGGGTTTTCAAATTTATCGAGAGTGAATCCTCCCGTACCAATCACAACGTGCACGGGGGCACTATACTCATCTGTATTATTGTAAGCATCGATTCCATCGATGCCTTTGACTGGCAGTAATCTACATGCTTTTTCAAATACAGAGCATGTACGCTCATAGTTGTGAACATGGCCCCATAACGCCAGGTCGACCTGTCAACCTCCAGAAATTAGAATAGTGGGAACAGAACACAAGAGAAATACTTAGCCGCGAGGCACAAAATTCTTATGAATCATATCTAAGTTATCTACAGTCTGTGCGTTCACCTGGAATTCCATGAGAAGTGGCTCAATTGCACTGACAAAGTGAGAATCCACAGTTGGGCTCACCAATTCAGAAAGGCCAGATTTTCCCGTTGAGTACATCGGCCTGTGCCTGGATTTTCAAACCAAGCATAAATTTTTTTGCCAAGAACGACGAAAACCCTCGAAAGGATGAATTGCCTGTCCTAAAATTGATAGTCATGATAACTGATCGTAAATCCAGAATGTATAAGAGCTTCATAGTCATGGAGTTATTCTCTAATCTGTAAAAACTGACTAGAAGTTAAAGGTACGATTTAGTACAAATTGCAACGACACTCTTATTATATTAGCTGATGTGACCTAATCTTACCCACAGAAAATAATCCGTGGAGTTTGTTTGCGGTCAGCAGAAGCAAGGTCCCGCTTGATCCAATCATACTGTTGAGCCATTGTCATCCAAAGCAAAATATTGCTGATCAAAATTCTAGCTGTCAATTGCAACTGAAGATTATAAACTATTTTTCACTTCTCTAAATCCGATAAAGGAAACTTTAAATCGTGTAAGGGCAGACAAATTTAGCACCTGTTCACTGCTTCTGGCCCAATTATGCTCTGTGGAAATAACAGTGAAATGCACTGGTCCCTGACTGATTGAATACCATGGCTTGTCTTTCTCAGCTGTTGGCATATGAAAATACTTCTCGTAAGGAACTCCACACTCTCCGCCGGAATCTGGTGTCTCATACTTTGATCCAGAGGATGGAAAATCTCTGTAAGGTAACATACTAGGAAAAGAATTAGCTAAACCCACTTTCACATAAATTCATATATCTAATCGCAGTGGTGTATAAAAGCCAGATGCAAGGTATCATCGTGTAAATATAGAAATGGAAGATAAGATTAGGGTTTAACGAAGAAGAGAATTACCTTTCATGGTTTCCAATGGCGGTCATGTATGGTACTCGCGAAGCAATTGGATTGATTAACTGCAGGAAGTAGTCCCACTCAACCAGGAAACCTGTAGCATAGCTAATGTCTCCAATGTGGAACACTGAATCCACCTCTCCCGCTAGTACTTTCTCTTTTATGGCTTCTATTACCTCTAGTGACCCTGGCTGACCATATCAAGCATGGCACACAGAAGCTATTCAAAACACTTGGACAGGAATTCTTCTTCTGACATGGCTTCAAAATTCATTTTGCGGTTGTAGAGAATCAATAATTTATTATTGAAAGGAATTAATTTGGTTGGAGTAATTGTCACACTCATTTGATTGGAAACCGGTTTTATTGGGGTAATCCCTACACTTATGTTAATAGGAATTAATTAGATGGACTGCCATCTTGGGAACTGGACTAACCACCAACTCAAAGTAATCTTAGGAGTTTCTAAGTTTACTAAGCATGTGGATTTTAGTGTAAAGAAAACCTCAATACTGTATCAGAGCCCTGGCCCAAAATTTATTCCCCTAGTTGAATTTGAATTTGAGTGTTAAAGAAATTGTTCAACTACTAGAACTAACAACCACAACATATTATACATATTACTAATAGCTCATAACATAAGTTTAATTAACCACTTAAGATATGAATTTTGATATAATTATGGTGGAAAATATTTCTAAAAACCTAATAGAGATGACAGAAACCTTAAGTCTGACTTAAGTCAATAAAGTCAATAAAGATACTTAATAAGCATAACAATTTAGAAATTTATTCAACCTAAAGATTTTGATATAACAAAATGGTAATGGTTTCCAAGTTTGCTGTATCCAGGGGGTTTTGCGGTTTTAGTGGAAGGAAAGACCCCAATAAATTCAATATCCATTAGTGGGAAAATTTAGAAAAACATCTCAATAAAGAATTAATGAAGCCTAAAACGGTGACATGAAGACTGGGTACTGTCATATAATCACTGTAAGAAATCGAAAAGTACCTGTAAGTAGTGTTCATCGGATTTATCACGAGGAGCTTGACCCATATCTCCAAACATAAGAAATCTAACCACGCTGTCACCGGCTGAAGGTGGAGTCCGAAGTCGGACAGGATTACTCCAACCCGCCTGATCACTGAAACAACAAATTTATCTTTTATAAAGAAAGAAAGGGAAGAACGATTACTATTGCGAACCCTGTCGCTGTCAGAGAGTTTGCGTGATACCTTCCATAAGTGTAGAGATAGCTCCGAGAGGGCAGTAGTCCTGTCATCTGGGCGGTATGAATATAACCAGGATCATGCCATCCAAAGTCTCTTGCTGCGCTCGGTATTTTAGTGTCTGAAAACAACGGACAACATATTTAAATCAGAGTCATCATTATAAT
This sequence comes from Pinus taeda, assembly GCA_000404065.3. Lineage (NCBI taxonomy): Eukaryota > Viridiplantae > Streptophyta > Pinopsida > Pinales > Pinaceae > Pinus > Pinus taeda. The sequence goes on from APFE031495116.1 coordinate 28,164, forward strand.
TCAAAACTTCATGTGATCGTCGGCTATTAATTTTAAATGTTCATATTTTAAACTTTTTATGACTTATATTTATATTTAAGATGTTTTAAATAATTTAAGTTGAAATAATATTTTATATTTTTCTCTTAAATATTTAATTAATTTCAATTTGGGTAACAACACACTTCAAACTATCAATAAAAACCAAAATAAAATACTTTAATTGCATTCAGATGGAAATCAACCAAAAAACTATATAAAGTGTGTAATCATTAACTCTTATATAGAGGGGTAAATTATCATTTCGTTTTTAACTTTTATAAAAAATAAAAAAAATTGCAATCAATGGTACGCTGAACAATGAGAATTTGTTTGCTGAGATAAAATTTATTTTTGATGGTTTTGCTTGCTGACTACAGTTTTATTTTCTAGATCGTCTTTGTTAGGTGAACTACAATTCCACTTTTCTTTTCTGCTTTTTTGGGTTGGTTGATTATAAGTTGGTGTTTAATTAATTTTTTTAAATTATATAATCTAATAATATATTAATTTTAATTAAAAAATTAATAATTATATATCATATAGATTAAATATTAAATGCTTTCATCTTATATCTTTAATATAATATATGATGGATTATAAAAAAACAAATTAATACATTAAATTAAAGAATACAAAAAATATTTTTCTAAATAATAATTGATATAAATAATTTTTATGTATTTTCTCACTTCACCATCTTGTAGATAAAGAGGGCGTGATATTATATTTGAGGATAAAATAACTCATGAGGTCAAAGGAAAAGTGTTTTTAGAAAGATATTTTAGAAAAAGTTTTACTTAAGGTTTAAAGTAGGTATTGATTTTTCAAAAACATTAATCATAGATTAAGACATAGACTAATATTAGAAAGAGAAGATTAAATGTATTTTACTAATTTTAGGATAATCTCAAAGAGACATTGAGGCAATAGAGCATTATTTTTCCTGTTTTAAAAAGGAAATTACACAATGTAATATCATATTTAAGGATCAAATTATTGATGAAATTAAATGCAAAATATTTTTGGAGAGATATTTTGGGATCAAATTATTGATGAAATTAAAAGCAAAATATTTTTGGAGAGATATTTTTGGGTTGAAGTTTAAAGTAAACATTGAAATTGACTTTTCAATCTTATCCATCATAGATGAAGACATATAGTAACATTAAGAAAAAAAGACTAAATGCATTTTACCAATTTTAAGATTGTCATCATAAACAAAAGGCTTGGGCACTAGACCATTGATATTACTTTCTTGTTTCAAGAGTCTATCACATAATCTAGTATCAGATTAGAGGATCAAATTATTGATGAGAGAAAGGTAAAGTATTTTTGGAGAGATATTTTGAAGGATATTTAAATTGACGTGTAAAATAAACATTAAAATTAACTTTTCAATAACAATATTATAGATGAAGACTAATGGTAATGTTAAAAAGAGAAAATTAAATGCACTTTAACTACTTATAATCTAAAATTATCTTCCTAATAAAGAAAAATCATGTTCATGATAGAAACAGAAACATTTTATCTTTAAACAATGGCTAAAAACAACAAAAATTAAAACAATTTCCCTCTTTCCTAATTCAAATAATTTATTTTTTATCCTCTATAGTAAAATTTAATTATAATTTGATAATTAAAAATATCAAACTATTTTGACACCTTGACTTTTTTAGTAGACCGTTGAAATCTTCAAATAAATATCAAAATAAAACTTACAAAACTTACACTAAAAAGGGAAATTAGTTTCCGTTTACTATTTTTAATATTTTATCATTCTTTATATT